>SDVV010027617.1:0-12076 GCA_016164225.1 Gammarus roeselii | reverse complement strand
ATGCCAACGGCTTTCCCAGTTGAATACGAAATTTTGGTTTGAGCTTAGAGCTTTCAGACGTGGTTGAGTATATTGCTATTGATGGATTTTTAGAGTGCTTTGTGATCCAGTTGCTTGGTTGTTAATAGACGGTTTTTTGTTGAGGATAAATATAGCTTCCATAATTTGTAATCGATTGAAGTCCGGTTCGTGCGCTAGAATAATGGTACTATTTACTAGTTTTTCTCTTGTGAGGGTTGAATTGTGATTGTCTTTATCATGATTTTTGGGTCCACCGGTTGTCAGGTGCATGGTTAATCTGCGGGAGAGTGAGGTAGTTGTCATGCCAATATATGAATTAGTACAGGGCTCACTGTCCCCATGCTTACATTGATATTCATATATAACATTAGTACGTTTCAGAGGTGGTTGTTTAGGGCTTTGGTTTTGCGGGATATTAGACTGGTTATTGTGGCACTCTTGTAATATGTAATGAGTTTTATCCTGTCCTGTGCTTTTGTGCATTGCACGTTGTTCTCGATGATGTCTTTAATTATACGTTCGTCGGTTTTGTAGGAGTCAGAGAATTGGTTACGGTAGTAGACTTGGTGGGTGGTAGGATGTTCGTTTTTGTTGTTTTGATCTATTGGTGTGTGTCTTTTGTTAATGAATTCATAGAGGAGTTGGTCAAAATGTCTATTTGAGTATATATATATGTAGACAGACCATCTGCTAAAGATTGGTAAAATTACAGGGTCGAGTGGATAGATTTGATAAAGATGAAGGTTAAATCAATGAAGAAAATACCTGACATTAGTATGAAACGTGGAAAAAACAGTTTAAGATAGGTTAGGTTTATGACCATCATTACAGACCTTCGGTGAAAAATGTTGAAGTGAATCTGGTGAATGCTCGAAAAAGTCAAATATTCTGAATGGGAACGCAGTCTCATATCAAAAGCCTGAATTCATCAAAAAACTTCTAAGTGTCTAGACTGCAAACGAAGTACAAACAATTTAAAAAAGTAAGACTTGCGGGAATAAATATGTAGCAAAGACCTGCGATTGGATAACATAATTGAGTTGTACATTCAATTATTGAAGAATTTTAACACTAACATTCAACACAATCTTGTAGAATAGTTCTCCAAGGTAATATGGAACCGGACCCAAATCCAATGTCGAGAGGGGAAACACACCAAATTTTTGAACTATTTCATCCAAATAAGCGTATTTTATATCCAACATTCCATGAAATAAGGCGAAAAATGTAAACATGAACTAAAAAATAGCTAAATAAGATTCTCTACGCTACCCTAAGCAAAAATGATTAACTATTATATACGGTGTATCCTAACACACCCAGATAATAAATCCTAGTCCAATATCCGACGTGATCTGGTTCATGACTAAGATCGTATACTAACATATCAAAAAAATAACTGACATTTAACGCTGAATTAATGGGAAAAATGTTATTTTATACTATCTTACCAATCAAATCAATAATAAATTCCTGGACCTAACTGATGCTATACCTCTGGGAGTACAAATCCAAACCTACTATGTCTAAAAAATGAACTCTATAATGCTTTACTAGGTCTCTTCTCAGCAAACTACCACTGATATATAACAAATTTAGAGGCAACCTACAGTCATGATACGATGCCACAGTCGTACCTCGCATCTGCTAACCCATCGTCTCTGAACAGCCTCGAACAAAGATACATCCTGGACATAACCAAAATCTAGACACATGTACAGTGGTCAAGAATGAGTCTCAGAGAGTGTGTGTGGCCATAAAAAGCTTGGGTTCTGTTTACTGATGACTTAAGTAAAACGCTACAAACCCATGAAACTCAAGATCGACGACTACAAGAACGTACATAATTCACGTTGAACATGGATGAAGTCCAAAATGACAACCAAAGAGTATAGACCACCTCTACACAAGGACCCATCCATCCATTAAATTATCATCTAAACGTTAAACTACACATTTGCTAGGGATCAATGACGAAAAATTCCACAAAGATGCAGTTCGGAGTTATATCTCTTAAACATACATTCCTATGATTCTCGTGGAAAAAAAACCTAACATCAGGAACATATATAAAAATAGCTCAATAAGGTTCTCTACCCTGCTATCATTTACATAAAAATTGTACTACATTATGGTATCCATCCTAATGAATCGGTCCATTTACACAAACAAGCATAAACAGAATGAGCTTTTGCCTAGGGAATTCTCTAACTCCTCCTAAATATCGAAGAATAGTCGTACAATAAATATACAATACCCTAACAGCAAAACCAAATTTGCAACAAATCGTCTGATCTATATCTGTAATATCCACGTTAAATATTGTATCAGGATGAAAGAAGATTTATAAAACACAAAAAAATGAACAAATGTAACTAAATTAGACTTGAAATAATGTTCTATAATGTAGATATATACGTTATATATCCTAATTGTAAAAATAACCAACAGAATGCATTGAAGATGGAAATTCAACAGAGAAGCTACAAAAACTGAGAGAGCTATACTAAACTCACGAGATAAACCAAAGCAAGAAGATTAATTTTCTACCATACCCAAAACATACATTAAAAACGTGATGAATGAGAATGAACAAGCCTGTAACCAGACAAACAAGAAAATGTGAACAAGATATCAAGACATGCATGCGACACAACTGAAACCTAAAGTAAATACGGTTTAGTATATACAAAATCTAATGAAATTAGCCTCAACATCATTCCATAACAGGGATAAAGTAACATCTATTTAACTAAAGTAACCACGGTTTAATCGTAACAGCTGTGTCATATATTCATATAAAACTATCACAATGATGCAACAACCTAGCAATTTTGCCTGAAATAGCTTGCTACATGGATGCTTCAGCCTTAAAATACACTAAAATGCCTAGAACTGTATGAGTTAACGGATCGAAATTCCGAAACACTAAAAATTCAACATATCAATCAATCGATCATTACTGAGTATACATAACATAATATTTTAACTTACAGTAAATCCATATCGTTCAAGTATTTTCGCTAATGGAAATTCCGTCAATGGAACACTGATATAAATGTTTCAAAACTGGATAATGCAATATGGGGTAGATAGATTCTCGACCGTAGGTGCTGCATCATACCACAATACATACCTAAACTCACCAATAATCATACTAATAATCCATACTAATCCTATAGATAGTATATACATATGAAATTAAGAGATGGGAAACACAGAATCTTGCCTGCAATCCTACCTCCAGGCTGGTACAAACATGGCCATTCGCACACTAAGGCTGAAAATTGAGTTATAAGACATGCCTACCACACTAATCCTATAAAAGAATATATAGTGATAAATGAACAAAACATATAAAAATTACCCGAGCCCCCACCGCTACGAATCCCAATCAAGCATCGATTGAGTCAATTATACCACAACTAGATAAGAAAACACACGTATATGTCCACAGAAAAAATATAGAAATATAATCCATACATGAATAAATAACGATACATACACTCACAACGTATCAAACGTGACATGGAAACAAATTTATAAGACAAGGAACAGGTAAGAGCAAACTCAGTTAATCTTCCAGGAGCGCATCCAACTTTTTTGCCTAGGGGATCCCTACGCCTCGCCCCACCAGAAATTTGGACTAACACTAATCGTACCAGAACCGAACAAATATATATAACGAGCAAAAGTTAGTCACCAATTGAACTCCACTACAAACATCTAAAGAAGAAAAAACATGTATATATAAATACAATGAAGATCATAAATACAGTACAATCTAAAATGTTCATAACATAAACCTTGCCAATCAAGGGCGCAAGCCTGCTTCCATCCCGCCGTTCCCCCTTCCGTTCCCCTTCCGTCCCCCTCCCCTTCCGGTCTCCCCCCCCTCCTCCTTCCCCCCTCGTCCGTTAGCTGACTTAGGGCACCAAACCAGTTCCGGTACCCTCCGCCCGCCTCCCGTTTCTGCGCGCACCCCGCGTACAAACCGTTTGAGTCAAAACTAACTCTTATATCCCTATCTATAATCCTTCACAGGGCGATTTTCGCTCCGGTATCTACTACTATTGTCGTAGAAATGCGATGCGTAATTTTGCTGTATATTTCACCTTCCTCGTGATGTGGTTGAAAAAAATGGTGTGCAATTTCGGGAAACATATCTATGCATTATTATAAACATAAAAAAAGAACATCAAAGCACATACTAAGATGCACATGAAATAAAATCTAATGATCGGTCTATAATTGTAATTTCTGGTGGTGTGGTGCCCTCACAGCACATATTTAGAACTACGGTGATTATTTATTCATGAGTTACATATGGCTTAAATAACCAATGAGCTATTGAAATACATTAATTCATAATTGTGGTGGGAATACAGACAGAAGTTATTTGAATTCGTATCCACCTGAAAGATTCCAGTCGCTTTGTGATGTTCAGCACAAAATATTGGCATCTGCTGTTATTTATTTTTTATTTGGGGGTCTGACTGTTGATGATGCATATATATTTAACCCCAACATCTTTGTTCAGGGATATCTTGATTAAATAATAGTTTCCCTGCTATCGAAATTCAACAAAGCGAGAGGAATTGATTGCACTAGTTCCGGGTGTTCTTACTAGTCTCGGCTGAAATTACTAGTCGCGGCTGCCATTACTAGTCTCCGCTGACATCACGTCTACCGAACATTAACCGTTTTCTCTGAACTGCCTTTGGAATATTAGCAGTTCAATGATTATTGATGAATGGAATCCAATCTGACTGCAGACGCAGGCTCTGTAAGTAACCTTATCTGACTGCAGACGCAGGTCCTGTAAGAAACATAACCTGACATACATAGACGCAGGCTTTGTATATAACATAACTATACTGTAGACGCAGGCTTTGTATGTAACTTAACCATACTGTAGACGCAGGCTCTGTATGTAACCTAACGGCCCCCCTCCCCCGCAGGCTCTGAATGTAACCTAACCGCCCTCCCCGCCTCGCCTCTCAGCTGACTTGACGCATCCATCACAGCTGATTTGGATACTCGCCGAAATATTGCTAATAGTGTCGATAAAGAGTGCGTATCAGGAGTGTTTTATGACCCCCCCCCCAAAGAAAAATACTGTTGTCCTGTGTTGATATTGTAATGATATTGTAACTACTAGAAACTAATCGCACAACTGACCTCCTCTGTCTGACTAGCTCGATTTCTATATATACTAATTATATCTTTATTTCGGCTGTATTACCAGTTTGTACTTTATCAATGTTATTGAGTGAATTTGTGTACGGAATGCGAACATTTAAATGCAACTGGTATTGTCACTGCATGATTATAATTCAAAAACGTATTTCCGCACTGTTAGGATGCTTCTGTTAGGATGCATCACTGTTAGGATGTCGCTCTAGTTCATGTATCTCATATTTTAGCTACGCATGTGTTACCTGTCTGTCTAAAACAGTATTCTGAGATGCTACTGTTATTCCCATTTTCAACACTGTTAAATCTGGCCTGCTCCTTGAAACAAAACCTGAAGTAACTTGTATCAAGTAGTATCCTAGCATTGTACCGTGACTGGTATATTGTAAGTGGTTCATGCTCATATTGTAGTTGGTTCATACTCATAAATATTGTTGTAGGTAGAGGTACTCTACAACTCAGAGCTTAGAACCGTGCTTTGATTTTATAACACTCCATTTACTGAAATTTAATAAATTTCTCCGTCATCTTATGATACCCCAGCCGGTCATGTATGGTAAATGACCGGTTGATGCCGATAATCCCGTTACCATTCCCATCACATTAAACAGCAGAAGGGAGCAGCTCCGAATTAGCTCAGCTTTGCTTTCAACGCAAACGCGCAACAGGAAGAACTCTGAGCTAATGTGCATCCGGAAGATGAAGCGCATTCAACTCACTGGCATCAGTACTCATTCCGTTTTAATTCCAGTTTCGAATCGTCGATAGAATCGTCAAAACCCGTAAGTAATTATTTCCAGTTTACTTCCGTTCTAAAGTACATCCGACGATAACACGCATTCAACTCATTCTCATTTGTATTAAATCTCTTCTAATCCAGTTTTCGAATCATCGATATAATCGTCACAACCCGCATGTATTAATTCCGTTTAAATACCATTTCCGAATATTTGATATATTCGTCACAACCCACATCTAGTTATAGTCAGTACATTCATATCTGCTCCCTACATGAAACCACAAAAATAGAACTCAAGGGAACGGTCCATTTCCCAACCGGTGAATTCTTTACCAGTCTATGATGGTTAAGGCTGATGAAACAGGCAGAAATTAAACCACAGGCAGAGGAAAAAAAAAGAAACCGCAATTCAGTCATTCCTTCAATGACCCGTCCAACACAACGGCAGTCAACACGAATACCCAGCTGCTAGCTATTGAATCAGAATTAGGAAACGTGTTGAAACTATTCCACGAATTAAAAGATCTGATGAACAGTGATCTAGCAAAAGTCAAAGAAACTGCTGAAGCTATCCAAGAAGCTTACAGCTGAAGACGAAGAGACCAATTGCAGCACCAAATCGACAGAAAATGTATTCAAAGATAGTGAGGCATCGTACACTACGGTAGTAAGCAATGGCAGTCACGCCGTGAAAATGCACCACACGTTCGGCCACTATCTCACCAAATCCGACCCGACATACGTAACCGTTTTGACGTTTTTACTCGATGAAATAAACTCTCAGTATACATAGGAAGTTATAGTGATTGGTGACTAAAATGTCACCTTACTCAAATCAAATCAGCGATAAGGGAGAATTCAACTTAAAATACTCGGCAAAACAGACTTGAAAATCGGCAAAATTGCAGGCATAATCGAAAAGGAAAAGATACCTTCTTCTAAACGAGTTATATTTTAAGTCAGAGCTAGAGACGGGTGACCAAATTAACAAGAAAAGGTACAAAACCATGTTAAAAAATGACAAAGGTTCAAGCGAGAAAATACACGTCTCTGGCATTTTGTCCCATTTGAACCAAATCAGATACAAGATTAGGAAGATGATCTTTCTCAACAATCGCATGGCAACTTTCTGCAGAGCACAGGAAATCCGTTTCTCTGATCATTGGGAAATGATGATTGACCCAAAGTACTATGACTTTAATAGAATCACCAACAAGGCTCGCATAAACACGTATCGACTTGATGCCATCGAAAATATCCTTAAAATCATCGGCGCTGGTCTTTTTACTGAAAATAAGTCACATAACGGAATCAATATCAAACCCTCAACTCCACCAGCAGTACCCGACGAAATGACCCAACGGCCTCCTCCCGTTTCAACACTAGATACACACCAAATGAAAGAGCCCATCAAAATATCACCGCAGGTCCTAGCAAAAAAGTTTCTGTCATCAGTCTAGTACGAGTTAGAGGCAAAGTCGCCACTCGGCCACTACAACCCGAGTAACTGAAAATGAAAGTCTAGCCACCGACACAAGCCCTCATGGTAGAAGAAGTTTAAGTCAAGAAAATCAAGTTAATGGGACTAACGGTACTCTCAAATGTTACTATGTGAACGCTAGAAGTCTCCGAGACAAAATCGACGAACTAGGTATCCTTGCAATGAATGAATGTATCGATATAATAGCAATCACAGAATTGTGGATGAAATTGAGCCTCAGGGACTCTCCCCGGTTACTCACTATTTCACAAAGATAGACAACACCGAGAGGGCGGAGAAGTGCCGTTTCTCGTGAAAAACACTGCAAATATTACAAGTCACTATTACAAACAGCGGACACGACATAGCATCATCCAAGTAGTTGGTAAACATATACAATGTCAACTCACCCTCGTCTATCGACCCCCAAAAAGCAAGGCTGCAAATGACATCAACCCATACAACACCCTCGTCGATGTCGTCACAACACAACACAGTATTGTGCTTGGAGACTTCAATATCCCCGACATTGATTGGGAATCAGACGAATGCACTGCTACCGGTCAACGCCCGATTGATTTTGCAGACGATCGGTTTATAACCCAAATGGTGAAGACACCTACAAGAGGTAGCAATATTCGTGATCTCCTATTTTGTGCAAGCGAATCTCATTTCACGAATGTCGAAGTTGACGAACCACTCGGAATCAGCGACCACAACTTTATTCGTTTTTTTGATAGATCTTGAGTTAAAAACGTTAACAAGCTGCGAAAAAGTCCCTACCTTTAGATCAGTTAACTCTGATGGCTTAAGAGGGTCAATGGCATCAGCAGATATAACCCTCGGATAAGATGTCAATCAATCGCTTAAAAAAAATTTCATCGCACTTAAAAATATCGAATATGAGCATATCCCGGGCAAAAGCAGGTGAACAGTAGTCAATCAGCCTAAGTACTGGAAAGGAGAATTGCAGCGTCTTCAGTCACGAAAAAAGCCAAGCACTCGATAAAACAGAAACATCCACATGTCGACATAGCAAAAAATGAATACAACATCAGCCAGAGAGATCTAATGAGGGTCCAAAAACGTCAGAAGAAGGATTATGGAAATGAAATTGCCACCGATGCCAAAATTATTCCGAGACTATTTTGTAGTTATATTTTGAGTAAAAAACACTCAAGATCTGTAATTGGTCCTCTCGAGAACGCTGTTGGTGAACTAGAAACAAACGACATCAAAATGAGTGTCCTACTTAATGAATACTTCTGTTCCGTTTTTACGTCAGAGAGTCAGGATAATTCAATGCTGAGGTATCATAGCGGAAAGACGAATTGAAGCTTTCAGCGCAGTGAACTTTTCACCCGCCAATGTTATTAAATATATAGGTAAACTGAAAGTCACAAAATCTTCAGGTCCAGAGCAAGTTCATCACAGAATTCTGAAAAGAGACGAGAAACGAAATCGCCGAACATTTATTAAGCATTTTCACCAAATCTTTAACAGATGGCACCTGCCCCTCTAAATGAAAAGGAGCCAATGTCACCCCAATTAAACAAAAAAGGACAAAAAGAGTCTCGGCAATTACCATCCAATTAGTCTCGCCTCAGTCATTGGCAAATTGATGTAAATAAAAGGGAAAAAAACACACTTTGGATAAAATATTTTATCTAAAATATTAGCCTACATTTTAGAGCAATACTATGCTCCTCTTTAGCGGCTAAAACTGTGGAAACAAAAAGAAACACATTGGTACAAAATTCGGGCATGGATATGTGAATTTTAACAACTTAACATGCTAAAATTTATTTAAGATAAAACAGCGCCAGGATCAAGATGACATGCCTAGGTAACAGTGCAACGTCGTGGACAAACAATGTTCAACATATCATCTGTGAGGTGGAGGTACATTATTCATAATTTGCAGGTTAACTCAAGTAGAATATCTCGAGTAGCTGCACCTACTAAACAGACCCTGGTCTTTATAGTCCTTTTATAACTAACACTTTAGACCTCGATATAGAGGCATCAACTCTCATTTTATAGGATGATGGTAAGTTTGATAACGGATAAAATTACAGAATTCTTTGGAACAAACAAACTTACTGGCGACTCTCAGCATGTCTTTAGACACAACCGTTCCTGTCATACTAACCTGCTATTTTTTTCAATAATGCAATAAAAATCCACGACACGAAATCTCCAATCGATATCATTTACCTTCAAATGGCCTTTGATAAAGTCCCCCATAAGCGCCTATAGTTAGAAAATTGCACATCAAGAGGATAAAATGCTGGCTTACGGACAGACGGCAGCGAGTTGTACTTAACAAAGCTTCCGGCCCCTTGAGTGATGTCACAAGGGGCATGCCTCAAGGATCCGTGTTAGGTCCAGTTCTCTATAAAATATTTATTAACGGTCTCGATAGCAACGTAATCCCAACATTATCAAGTTTGCAGACTATAATAAGATAGGAGGAAGAGTACAAACGGAACTAGAGTGTCAGCAGATCCAACTAGACTTGTACAAAATTGTTGATTGGTCAGATAAAGGGCAAATTAAATTTAATGTAGGCAAAAGTAAAGTCACGCACATAGGTACTCATGATCTCAAACACGGATATTCAATGTCCGGAAAAAAACTGATTCCTGTCACCGTGACGATTTAAGAAGAAGCAAGCAATGTAACGATGCTGCCAAGAAAGGCAACAAAATGATAGGTATTATATAACGCAATATCTCATAAAAAAAAACTATGCTCAAGTTATACAATGCGTTTGTTAGATCGCAACTCGAGTATCCCGTTGAAATCTGGTCTCCATATCTTAGAATTCATTCCCGTGATAGAATATAAATTGTGTGTGATCACTCTGAAGTCATCTTCACGAATACTCCTTTACTGAATTTACGATAAATTTAGGATTCTTGTTTCCCGCCTCATAATCAACAAAACAAATGAAGAAGAATGCCGCTTATGTCACTTTCCTTTCCGTCACCTGGCTTTAGTAATCCAGCATCCCTTCATGAATGTACGAGGGCCAGAAACATTTGTCACACTTTCTGGTGCCTGCAGCAGTTGATATTTCCCCGGGGAGTCTTTTGAATCCAATTTTCAAGAGCGCTAGCCAGTGCTTTACCACACGCTGTCGAGACCCAACAGTTGGTCTGGCGAGAAAGACGCTCAAAGAAGTCACTGCTGCAGCTTTCATTATGAGCGATGAAATAAAGTGCTCACAACGAAGGCCGTGAGAATGGCTCACAGGATAGAGCTTAATACTTTGAGTGTCCCACGCACTTCGCAACCATGGGTAATAAAAGACAGACAAATGATGACTCTACATGTTATAATACGGCTCTTTAAGTAATAGTGATATTAATTTGAATTAATTTTAACGAATTAAGAATTTTCAATTAATATAATTATAATGACCTTTTAACTGAATATAGAAATATCTGAATACACAGATGACACGTATTAAGTCTATGTCAAAGTGAGCTGTTTTGACGTCAACATTCGCTTAATAGATATGATATTAACTCATTACCTAGGTTAGGGAGTGAATTTACTCCAACATCCAACTAATCGATGGATATTGTCGGACGACATTCCCTTTCTCAATATTGTTCAACGTGTCAGGACAAATAAAACGTTACATTGAAACGTAGATTTCAAGAATAATAGGTAAAATCAGTGAGATAAACCGAGATTTACTTAATCATGCATTCCAATTTACTGCTCCAACAGTCATTAAAAAAATGAAGTAGAAAATAACACAAATATTGTTTTGCAAATATTACACAAAATATTGTTTTTCATACATCGTTGACATGAAATGATACATACGCGCATAGCAATTTGGTCTAAACATTCACAGGGTTGTGCATGAACGAGACAACCGAAATTTTGAGGATATGAACAGAAAAAATAATAATGCAAGTATCCATAAATGACCATGTTGAATAACGAATAGTTGTCAAATAAATTGCTCATCAAGAGTAAATAATAATTCAAG
The DNA here is from genome assembly GCA_016164225.1 of Gammarus roeselii. NCBI lineage: Eukaryota > Metazoa > Arthropoda > Malacostraca > Amphipoda > Gammaridae > Gammarus > Gammarus roeselii. The sequence goes on along the minus strand of SDVV010027617.1, from coordinate 631 downwards.
AAATTCTACCCGCACATGTTCAAACAGGGATAACTAAGGTTTACGATGGAAGGCATCTATACTATTCCTCGTCCTCAAATCTATTGCAATCAAATTTCACGTGCACAGTTTACAAGTAGTTGGGACTCGGCTCACGAGTTACGTTGAGTTTGCAAATCCGCATTGTTACGAGGATGGGAAAGGGTTATTTACAATAAATAAGCAGCATTAATCTAAGTTAATTGATTCAAAGCTTTATGTACAAAAACTTCGGCAGTTAAGTTAATACTGTGACGAAATGGTGGAATATTCGAATGACAAGAGAAAGGTGACGTGTGGTCACGCCTGCACGTGTGGTCACCACTGCACGTGTGGTCACCACTGCACGTGTGGTCACCACTGCACGTGTGGTCACCACTGCACGTGTGGTCACCACTGCGCGTGTGGTCACCACTAAGCGTGTGGTCACCACTGCACGTGTGGTCACCACTGCACGTGCGGTCACCACTGCACGTGTGGTCACCACTGCACGTGTGGTCACCACTGCACGTGTGGTCACCACTGCACGTGTGGTCACCACTGCACGTGTGGTCACCACTGCGCGTGTGGTCACCACTGCGCGTGTGGTCACCACTGCACGTGTGGTCACCAC
>SDVV010027616.1:0-12076 GCA_016164225.1 Gammarus roeselii | reverse complement strand
ATATATGAATAAATATAAGTTGATAGTCACAAAATCCTCAGGCCTAGACCAATAGTAGTGTATAAAACCCCAAAACGCGAATTTTGTCCGGTCTACGGGAGTTTGCACATACAATTTCACGAACGGTTGGATCCTTATCTTATCTTGAGTCAGATAACAGGCGGGCGACGGCTGGCTTACGGCTAACTTGTGACTCATATGGACGGACCCAGATTGGGAAGGTTTTATGTTTTGAACATTTAAAGGAATATTAATTCCTAGAGTCTTAGTGTATTTATATATGTTTATTATTTTTTAGATGACTGCATTGGGGTATACTTGGTCACTAACTGTTGCTCGTTATATATATTTATTCGGTTCTGGTAGAAATATTGTTAGAACACATTTCTGGAGAGGTGGGGTGCGGTAGGGGACCCCCTAGGCAAAAAGTTGGATGCGCTTTGGAAAATTAGGCGAGATTGTTCTGTACTTTAATTTAGTTTTTTTTATAATCAGGTATAAATGCAAGGTACAAATGATTAAACAGTGGTTTTATAATATTATTTTGAATTAAAACAAAGTAACATGTCAACAGTTGAACTCGTACTATAGCACTAAACATTGATTAAAATATAACGGACACAACGGAACAAAAGTGTAAATGAACAGCAAAAAGAAATGTAGTAAGTGTAAAGCGTAGAGCGTAAGCGTAAGAGACTCAAAGGCGAAGACCCACCCTGTAGGGAGATACAAAACACGGGATATCGGAACTGAGTAATTATTACACCCCTCAAGTATGAATGTTTACCAGTATATATAGCAGAAACTGTCACACAAAATAAACGCTGAAGAGCTAAATCAGACGCATCTAAATATGAGATACTGAGTGCTAATCGCATCTCAAGTCGGTCTTACCTCCACCCGATGGATCCGCTACTGGGATGATATGAGATCTATTCATCAGACCTGCACCCTGAAATAATACGGGAGGGCCTTGTTTAGGTATATGAAGTGATCCTACAATAAGGGAACCACTCACCTTTTGGGCCTCTCCCCAAAGCGGCGTGGTGTCTTCAAGCCTTCTTGGCCTTATTGGCATGCAAAATAAACTTCTGCCGTTAACTAATATACAGGCTCCTCCCATCTTTCTGTTTACAATTTACGATACCCATGAGCTAACACTTCCCTTCTACGTTATTGGATCTAGACCATACAATGCTGAATTGTCAAGTTTAACAGGATGACCTAATGACCCTCCACTCGTCAACGTCCCCTACGTCCTGTAATCCATATGGGGAAACCAACTGATTTTGGAGGGGAACCGAAAATATGCAAGGCGAGGGATTTCTTCGTGTAACTTAAGCTAGGGTTAACAGGCCTAAGACCTACAGTTTCTCGGGCATACACAACGCAGTTCTTTGTTGTAATGTTCGGTTAGCAATGTTTCGAAATATATGTGCTAGCGGAGGCTGATCATAACACCCCCCTTTCTTTATTGAAAAAAAGTGTCCCCACTTCCATAGCTCTGTGTTTGCAAGATTTGACATAGTACTCCCTCGACATTTGATCAAAAGACAATCATTCCGATTGTGACCATGATGTGTTAATTTTTTGTTAATTTATTTTTTTGGTTAACGCGTTTTGAACGCATGATTATCAGGTATTTTATTCTGCTTGGTCGGTAAATTGGGGTTAACGATTTTTGAAATTTATGATGCTCGATTTTACTCCCTCGTAATTCCACGCTATGTCGCCGTGGGGTTAAAGTGGGCTGCCGTTCGCCTATTTTTCGAAGTATTTGTCCGTACAGTTACCACGACAGAGCTAACATTATAAATTCCGATGCTCAAAATGCGTATGAGGCGTCCCGTTTGGACTCAGTCATTCCTGGATTGGCATTGCCTGTTCCTATGTCAGTCCTTGCTTCTCCAGAAAAGGATTGCTTGCTCGTTTTTTAATAAGAAAAAACTGAGACGGGTCATCCTAATTATTTTCCGCTTCTGACCTGAGTCAGTGATTGTCGCTTAGAAACGACTTGTTTTCGTCTCCCTTTATTTATCGAGCCATTGCATGATTTGTTTTGTCATAGGTTTGAGTGTGTTTGGTGACGGTTTGTTTAATCATTCCACTATTAACGCGTTCGCTGGTTTTTACTCCCATATCGCTGAGGTCCAACTTGCACATCACTTGCTTTTGCGTCTAACTCGTCCTACAGCGGACATTTCTTAACATTACGGACAGTGGTGTTCACACTTAAAAAAAACACTATCATGACAATTGGACTATATTTTTCTGAAATTGAATACCGCATTTCTACGCAGACCTGAAGGCAGCTGCACAACACTTTATTGACCACACGCGAAATCGACTTTACATGAATTATTGAAAATTTATAACTGTACATCGGATATTTAAACGTGTCACCTAACCAATTGGTCATGGAAATTTTGTATGAAATTTAAAACGGACACGCAAGACTATCTGAACTTTTCTACACAACGTGACAATGACTAAATTTTTTTTCCAGTGATCGATTAAATAAAGATTTTTATCACCGGCTGTCTACGTTCAATTAACACAAAAAATTGTTATATACTACAAAAATAAAACTTATATACTACAAAGGTGAACTACAAGCTATCTATTGTACTATCTACCTAAATATATATCCATGGTTTTGTTTTTCAACTTAACTTTCTGACATTTTTTTTCATTTCTGTACAATAAATATATTTTTCTAAGCATTTCAGGATTCATTTTCCGCCACCGCGATCCATTTTTTCTTGAATTATTTGCATGACTACAAATCAGATAAATATTGCTCTAACAGCAGGTCGAATAATTTGTGCGCACCTACTTGAATTCACTTCAAAGCTAATTTTGGACTCATTTGCTGATGAATTCGAGAGCAGATATATTAAAAAGTTTTGTGGGAAACTGTTTTTGCTTTTATTTTTACGAACTCTCTAATTCCACTTCTTACGAGAGAACGGCCTATCTCGGTATATCACACTTGATTTGATGGGCTTCTTGTTTCACTTCTCAGAACTAGTAAGATTACTTATAGTTCTTTGTTTTTGTTCTTCTGAAGATGTTAAGAGGCAATTCGATGGGGCCCCATGATTTTCTATCCGTCACGTGGAATCCTGTCAGCCAGCTGTTCGTGTCCGTTGATTTATTTGCGGTCCATCTTGGCCTAAGGAGCTTGTACTCGGATGCGGCTGTCCTTTCGGCCTGCCAGGGTTGACGGACTGTCGTTCCTGTGCGTTCGCCGTTGCCCGAACGCTCTGTCAGGCTTCGGGCAGGCAGGCTGGCTCGTGTCTTTGGTCGCCCCTTCGCTACCGCCCGCCGTGGTGATGACCGCAGTTTCCTCATTGTTGCCTTTTTTTTGGTAGCATGCGGTCACGAGCGGGCGTGGCACTGGTCGAGTGTCTCGCTGAGGGCGTTCGTAAGGGGCTAAAGCATTTTGTTTTAAAGTGTGAAGTGATGATTTTAATTTGTTTCAAGAAGTGATTGATTTTATTTTTGTTTGCTCTAATATCCCTCACCGCTCACCAAACTTATGTACTTTAATTTAGGTTTGTTATAATCAGGTATAAATGCAAGGTACAAATGAATAAACAGTGGTTCTTTAATATTATTTGGAATTAAAGCATAGTAACATGTCTACAGTTGAACTCGCCCTATAGCACTAAACATTGATTAAAATATAGCGGACACAACGAAACAAAAGTGTATATGAACAGCAAAAAGAAATGTAATAAGTGTAAAGCGTAGAGCGTAAGCGTAAGCGACGCAAAAGCAAAGACCCACCCTATAGGGAAATACAAAACACGGGATATAAGAACTGAGTAATTATTACACTCCTCATGTATGAACGTGTACCAGTATATATAGCAAAAACTGTCGCACAAAATAAACGCTGAAGGGCTAAATCAAACGCATCTAAATGTGAGATACTGAGTGCTAATCGCATCTCAAGTCGGTCTTACCTCCACCCGATGGATCCGCTACTGCAATGATATGAGATCTATACATCAGACCTGCACCCTGAAATAATATGGGAGAGCCTTGCTTAGGTATGTGAAGTGATCCTCCAATAAGGGAACCACTCACCTTTTGGCCCCCTCCTCAAAGAGGCGTGGTGTCTTTAAGCCTTGGCCTTATTGGCATACAAAATTAACTTAGGCCGTTAACTAATTTACAGGCTCCTCCCATCTTTCTGTTTACAATTTACGATACCCATGAGCTAACACTACCCTTCTACGTTATTGGATCTAGTCCATACAATGCTGAATTGTCAAGTTTAACAGGATGACCTAATGACCCTCCACTCGTCAACGTCTCCTACGTCCTGTAATCCATATGTGGAAACCAACTGCTTTTGGAGGGAAACTGAAAATATGCAAGGCAAGGGATTTCTCCATGTAACTTAAGCTAGGGTTAACAGGCCTAAGACCTACAGTTTTTCGAGCATACACAACGCAGTTTTTTGTTGTAATGTTCGGTTAGCAATGTTTCCAAAGATATGTGCATGCGGAGGCTGATCATAACAAGATTGCTCCTACCTATTATGTGAATTGCTTACATCATTTCCGTGGCATGATTGCCATGTTTGAGTGCTCATATCAATATTTATGTCGGGTTTAATGATTCTATATATATTTTTTCCGTATATATATGTTTGTATTCTTATCTAGTTGGGGGGGTATAATTGACTCATTCGGTGGTTGGTTGACGGGTTCTTAGCTGTTGGATGCTTGGTTTCAGCCTGTTGGTTGAATTTGGGCAACGTCATGTGTTTTCCATCTTTTATTTCATATGTATATAATCTCTATAGTAATAGTATGGCTTATTAGTTTGGTAGTAGACGTGTTGATGTTTGTATTTTGGGTTGATGCAGCAGCTCTGCTAAGAGAATCTGTCTACTCCATAACGCATTATCCAGTTTTGAACCAGATATATCGGTGTTACCATGTATCTGCATGTTGCAAATGGACCGTCATAATGCGTATGTCTCGATTTTTTTTGTATAGCGATTATCGGTTGGAAGCCCTATAGCGAGAGTAGCTGAACGAGACGGATTTATTGTAGGTTATCATATTGTGTTAAGTATTCTTGTAAATGATCGGTTGATAAATGTTGAATTTGAATTGTTTTCGGAATTTTGATAGTTATCTCATACAAATACAGGAATGTTTTGGAATATTTTAGGTTAGCATGTTCCATCATTTTGGTATTTTTTATGTATATACATGACATTCTGATACGATTAAGCCGTGGTTACTTTAGTCCAAGAAGACTCAATTTAACCCTATTTTGGATTGAGTTGGAGAGTAATTTCATCAGATATGTATATACTATAAAAGTAAAAGTATTCCACATCATTTACTATATGTTTCAGCGTATGTTGCTTGCATGTCCTGGCAACTTATTCACGTTAGTTGTTTGGCTGGGTACATGCTAGTTTTTTTCTCGTATGGTATGGTAGAGATTGATCTTCTTGCTTTATTATAACTCGAGAGTTTCAGTATGTGTCTTCCAGTTTTGTATGTTCTCTGTAGAGTTCTCATCTTCAATGCAATCTGTTGGTTATTTTATACAATATCGGAATATAAGGATATATTACGTTTGTATCTGCAATGTAGAACAGTATTTCAGATCTAACTTAGTCCCATGTTGTATATTTGTAGTGTTTTATATATATCTTTTTACATCCTAGTACAAAGTTTGACGTGGATATTATAAATTTAGAAGATTCGATTTGTTACAAACTTGTTCTTGTTGTTAGCTCATTGTATGGTTATTGTAGGACCATTCTTCAATGTTTAGGTGGAGTTAGAGATTCCCATAGGCCAAAGCTCGTTTGGTATATGTTAATTTGTAAAAGTAGACCGATTTACTAAGATGGATACCAGAGTGTATTACAATTTTTAATGGTAGTTAGAGCATTGCTTTATTATTGTTTTATTATTGTTGTATGATTTTCTTCTCGATAATCATATGAATGTATGTTCAAGAGGTGTAAATCCGTACTGCATCTTTGTGAAATTTTGTCATTGAACCCTAGCAAGTGTGTAGTTTAACGTTTTAGAAGACGATTCACTGGATGGATTGGTCCTGGTGTAGAGGCGGCTTACACTTTTTGGTAGCAGTTTGGAGTTCATCCATGTTCAACGTGATTTTGTAAGTTCTTGTGGATGTCAGTCTTAAGTTCCATCGGCTTGTTAGAGTGATTATGCGACAAGCTGCTGATTGTTGTAATGATTTCCTCAGGTCGTCAGTGAACAGACGCCCTGATTTTTATGGCCCAACCCTCTTTGTGACTCATGTCAGGCCCATTCTTGACAATTGTACCTGTGTATAGATTCTTAGTTATGTCCAGGATGTGACTTTACTCGACGTTGTTCTGAGATGATGGACTAAACAGATGCATGGAATGTTTGAGGTATCGTACCATGACTGGGTGTTACCTCTAAATTTGGTATATAACAGTGGTAAATTGCTGAGAAGTGACCTAGTAGAGCATTGTAGAGTTCGTTGTTATGACACAGTAAACTTTGATTTGTCTTACTGTTGACATAGTATCCTAGTAGGTTCATGAATATCTCATTGATTTGAACGGATACCGGAAAATTATTATTTGTTATACATGCACTCAGTGTTTAATGTCATATATTTTTGGTACGGTTGTTATGTTAGTATACGATCTTTGTCATGAATCAGATCACTTTAGGAGTTAAAGAACATGATTATTTATATTTCAATTAATTACAAGATCGGTAATGCATATCGTCATCATGTATTAATTTATCATACACCATCCATATTGGTGAAGGATTTATCATCTGGGTTTGGTAGCGTAAACCGTATATCGGACCTAATCAATGTTGCTTAGAGCATAGTAGAGAAACTTGCTCAGCTATTTTATTGCTGTTATACGTTTTGAACGGTTATCATAGGAATATAACTGTACTTGATATAAATTCCCCTATTTTTCATGTAAAGTTGTGTATAAACTAGGCTCAATTTGACGTAGTGATCCAAGAAATTGGTAGTTTTTTTACCTCTCGACATTGGGTTTGAGTTCTGTTCCAAGTTTGTTGGCACCGTTGCCGACTCCATGTAGGCATATACAGGGTCGAAGTTGGCACTATGTAGGTATATGCAGGGTCGATACTGGCACTACGTAGACACATACACACACATTTGTAGGCATCTACAGACTCGGTCAACACCTGTAGCATTTTTCACTACAGGTTTGTGATGTAGAGGCTGTAAACATAACCCATCCTAACCTAACCTAACCTAACCTAACCTAACCAAGAATTTTATATTCTTCCCAGTTTTCATACTTATTTTAGGTATTTCTTCATTGATTTAAGCTTTATTCATATCAAATCTATCCACTTAGCCCTATAGTTTTACCAACCTTTAGCAGTTTGTGTACCTACATATCTATATATTTTTTTCACTTTGTGTATTGCAAGCCCAGTAATATAGATTAATTTCACGTCATTTTAATTGTTCGCTCGATTGTAGACTGGTGTGTTCAAAACGGTTATGTAAGTTCGCCGCATATGCCAGTGATTGTTATGGGTGTTAAAGCGTTAACAATGAAATTACACGTCTTTTTTCCAATATATATTGAACAGTTTACTGTTACAATAAGACATTTTGTTTTATTGTAGGATTTGTTGCTCGATTTATTATATCATCAGTTTAATGTCATGTTACATTGTTTATTACCAAACAAAGAATGCTGGTATATGATTACTTAACTTGACATTTATTACCATTTTGGTATATTATAACGAAGGTTGAATAAATATACTCTAACATTTTACTACAGATCTGTGATGTAAGATCCCCAGTCAAAAAGATCTAGGATATAAATCAGGTGTAAGGTACATAATTAGTAAATTATATATCAATATACGACAACATAGATCAATATCAGTGAATGCAAAAAGGTTGCCATACACTGTGACAAACATTAATACCTAGAAACCTAACTTACCAGTCATTCTAACCAATACTTATGTAGTTTTATTCAAGTTTGATGCTTATGTATGATATTGACATGTATGAAACTCTCCACTTGGGATGTATATTAACATTTCATTAGCAGTTTGAATACACTTCTCCAATTTGATCCAGCAAATATTCTTTTGCAGGTGTTTAGATTCCAGAATTTTTATCGATATCTCTGTTACATGTTTGGATGAGACTCAGCAGGTAGGATCGAAGAGAACTAATGCACTTCAATTTGTTAAACTTTTTTAATGTGGATCAGTTTCACGTGATGTTAGGTTCAAAGATCTAGTCATCCTAACCAGCTTCACCAATAATTATATATTTTCATTCAAATTTGATGGTTATGTATGATATTAAGTCATTAGTTTGTGAGATGTACTTATCAAATCCCTCCACACGGCTCTATTTTACGTAGCTTTTCTCAATGTCACACACCAGGTACACACATATACGCTTTGTACGCATATGCAGAGACGGTCACGGTATAATGACGGCGTATACAAGAGTCGATACCGGCACAATGTAAACACATACACACATTTGTATGCATATACAGGGTCGGTTAACATCTGTAGGATTTTGCTTTTGTTAAAAGATTTTCAATGTGGATCACCTTCACGTTACGTTGGGTTAGAAGAACTAATCATCCTACCCTAAACTAACCTTCTCTAACCAAGAATTATGTGTCATCGATCGACTTTTCGTGCATACATACCTATAATACTCATTCATCGATTCATGATATATTCATATCCATCCTCTCCACTTGGCTCTGCATTTTGATCTATCTGTTGCAGTTTTGATTTAAATTTTCAATTTGATCTAGCAAATTTCATCCAATTTCATTTGCAAATTACATCGTTTGTCATGATTGTTATGCATTTTTTCATATGATTCTTGATTTTTATATCTTATTCACACCCATAAAAACTTAATCTAACCAAACCTTATGTATGGTATTCAGTCATTGACATATACATATGAAGCCCTCCAAACGACTCTGAACATCACTTTAACATATATATTATTTATTTTGTTGTCACTCTCAACCCATATTAGTCAGCAGAGAGAACCCATTTTCAAACTTAGATGGAGTGAATGTTACGAGTAATTCATAATTGTATCCAGTTTCATACACACGGACACATGGTCTCACACTATGTTTTCCCAATTTTACATCAATATCTTCACGTGGCTTTACATCCTTTGACGATTTGCATCTCTGATTTGCATTTTCTTTCATATAATTTTCATATGCATGAAGATGACTTCGTTTCAGATGTCGCCACACATTACTGGTGGATTTATGTTATTCAATTTTATTTCTTCTCTGCACAGAATACAGACCCCCGTTACCCCATCACTCCCAAACAAACGATGTCTCAAGTTTTACCCCATTCTTCCAGAACAGAACCACAAACTTGTCTGAACAAGATCTGATCGGACTCTAATTTATATCCTACCAATCTGTAACACATCTATATCATTCACCCCCCACCCACCCAAATATAGGTTTATAGCAATGTTTAAATATGTTATGAGCGACATTTTGAGCTTCGTTTCATACCGTGAAACCTATTCTCCTACTGATTTCGACAATTCGATTGTGCCTGCGATTAACTGACTTAATGTATTTTATTGCAATTCACTGCTTCACCTTTGAGTTTAGGATAATATAAACATTTGATAAAGGATTTCCATTGTGTATTATTAGTTTTATTGGCATTATTTACAGACCATGCTGGCATCATCGATGATATCTACCTCGTTTCTTTTATTCAAAACAGCATGGTTCGTACATTCAACCATACCAATCATCACTATATTTCAGTTTCCTCTCAAAATCCTACATATACTTTATCATATCTTTGATGCGAATAAAGAAGGCTGTTCCGTTCTCGTGAGTACACAAATGTATTGCTGCTTCTTGAACCTTAATTGTTCGAAAATTTTCCAATTCAAAGTTATTATGATCTTCATCATTGATTTTTTTTTAATACGATCCAGATTTTCTTTTGTTCTTAGGTACTATTTGTTTTCCACTACCTCAGCATTATCACAGTCATGATGATGATTTTCCACTTGGATCATATTAATTTCGAGATTTGCTTTCTTGTTTCCCTTAAACGTTGTTACATACGACTTAACGCGTCGACATTAGTTACCCAAAGCCGACTTCCATGTTCCTTCATCCATTTATGAATTATGTCGCCCACTCATTTGATTCTTGTTTTACCCATACTGAGATAACTGATACTTTCAACACTGGTCAATATCTGTTCGATCCGACTCATATCATCTTCGGAGATTCCTTTTCCCAACACTTTTAAACAAATTTTTGAGATATGAATATTCATTTTTGTTTGTTATATGACGAAACGTGCATCTCCGCTTGATTTCAATATAACACTTATTCCATTCTCGGTATGCAGCTAGCTATTAGAAGTTGATTACAAGTTTTTTTCGCAAAACATTATGCCTAACATTGCTCGCCTAGGTCATCAACTGTGTATGTATAAATGTATGTGTATAGGGCTGTGTACGTATGTGCATGTGTATGTTCAAGCGTATGTACGTGTTACGGGAGTTTAAGAAATGTATAAAAAAATTAACATTCATAATTTCAATACAATTTCAAATTTTCGAGGGATAACACCTTACTTAAGTAGCTAAATTATCACTTCAATTGACCTACTTGGCTCTGTTACCCCTCAAAAGTTTGAAATTTGAAAATCTGAAACAAAGTCATCGTCAGGAATATGGAAATTATAGGAAAGAAAATGCAAATCAGAGGTGCAAGTCGTCAAAGGATGTAGTGACAGAAGCTATTGAAGTAAATTAGGTTAAATTAGTGTGAGACCATGTATCCAATTGTTTGAAGCTGAAAACAAATATGAATTACCTGCATCATTAAATCTATCCAAGTTTGAAAAATGGGGCCTTTCTGCTAACTAATATGGGTCGAGAGTGACAAATAAATAAATAACATATATGTTAAAGTGGTATTTAGAGTTGTGTGAAGGGCTTCAGATGTATATATTAATGACTGAAAACCATACATAAGGTTAGGTATGGTTAGGTTTTTGATAGGTGGGAATAACATGTAGAAGTGATGTAGAATTGTGTTAAAAAAATCAAGAATAATATGCAAATAGCTATAACAATCAAGCAACCGATGTAATTTACATATGAAAAATGGATTAAATCTGCTAGATCAAAATTGGAAGTGTGTATCAAAACTGCAAAATATAAATCAAAATGTAGAGTCAAGTGGAGATACTTGTTATGCATAAATCCTAAAATACAGAAAAAATCCTATGTAAGCATGAAAATTTGATCGATAGTCCATAATTCTTGGTTAGAATAGGTTAGGTTAGGTAAGGATAATAAGTTATTTTAATCTAATATGACGTGAAGCTGATTCACATTAAATCTCTGGTAACAAAGGCAAGGGCCTTAATTCTAATGGAAATCACAGATCAAAGGTAATTGGGGTGGATGGAGGATTATTCATTTTATAGATCATTTACACTTTATTTTAGTATTTTATTATTTCTTCTTGCTTGTGCTCTATCATTTTTCTCTGCCTTTTTTTCATGGTGATAAATTTTGAATTAGTTATTATTATATGTATCGAGGTTTGTTGAGACAAGGTGACCCAGAGAGGGGAGGTTTTCGTGGGACCCGCGGGACTCGGGGACCCAGGGTTTCGGGAACCCAGGGGACTTGGGAGACCAGGTGGATTTGGGGGGTCCACTTGGACCTTTCTGGAGCCCCTTAGGACACCCTTGAGACCCTTTAGGACCCTTTTGAGAAACTGTGGGACCCTTTAGAAGCCCCTCTGAATCCTGGAACCTCTGCTTCCCCCCCCCAGCGCTGTAAAACCCATACACAGAAAAATGTTTGTGAGATGCATGAGTAGAACAATTAACCATTACAGTCCGCGGATTGCTGGCGCAGAGGGCGAGGGTCGCGTCGAGGCTGGTCGAGGTGCGTCGAGATCAGTCGAAACATGTTGAGGCGAGTCGAGTTGGTCGCGACGAGCTGAAACTGGCCGAAA
>SDVV010027615.1:0-12077 GCA_016164225.1 Gammarus roeselii | reverse complement strand
TATATACTACATTTATTCATTTATAGATATATAAATACAATTAGTTATAATATCTTTAACGTTACCATTTGAGTCGTTTCGGCTCTTGTCGTGATACTGCTCAGATCTTCGAGTGTTAGGGAATTTTGATGAGAATTTTGATGAGATCAGAATCATTCTATTGATTGATAGAACGATACTGATCAATCGTCTAGGCGACGATTCAGCAAGAAAAGGTGTCAATCTTCGACATAGGATAGTCATCGAAGCTCGCACATTGTTGAAAGATAACGAAATCATAACTTTAATTTGTTCATGGTCGAGTGTTCATAAGATAATAATGATTATAACGTCAATAATTAATTTTGTTTAAATTTATTATCACCTTATTTCAAAGAGTTTCAAAACATATTTAAGTCTAATAGTTAATTATTGTAGCATTTTTCCTTTTTAAAGGCAAATGGTATATTGATAAGGCATTTGAAACAGGGCGTATGATTGCTTGATTTGATTCAGTTTGATGCATTCAAACCAACTTTACTGTACTTCTTTCACTGACCTTATAGTCCCTGCATGGCTTCAATCACTATAGTTTTCTCTATGATCTTAACGTCTTTAAGTCATCGTCTGCTAATAACCCTTTGGCTTATAGTAACGATAAGGTTGACTATGATGGAGAAAAAAAACACACCTCCAAATTAGACATCGCTTTATTCCCAAACAGAAGCGAAAACAATTTAAATTTCCTCTATCGTTCTAAAGCACATCTTTTCGAGTTATGTTCGGTGTCAAATATCATCGGAATAACATTGAATAACTCTCTACTAGGTATACAAGGGTCGGGGAGATGTGCCGACCTGAGGTAATCCCCATTAATCATAGATTGGAGTTTTCCGGGTAGATGATTTCCCAGTGAGATAACCATTCCTAGGCAATATATTGTCAATCAGCTTTCAGTTGTTGTCTTATCGATGTCACTTCGTTCTGTATTGTTATTGTGCATGTTTGAAGGGAATTAAACCGGCTTCTGTTGTGATGTAGCAAACTGAAAACGTATATTGTTCACTGAACGCATTCGATTGCGTTACTGAGGGAGTTTGTGTTGTAAGGATGGCCATGCCCATAGGAGTCGATGCTCGCTCAGTTTGTAGAAAAGCTCTCTAGACGTTGAAAATTCAATGCATTTTCCGTACGCAATGAATGGAACTTGGTAATCAGTTATGGAGATTTTTTCTACTTTTTTCATTTGGTGACAACGTTTATTTGTTTATCCTTCGATCTTGCTTGTCATCAACAGGCGACCATTTCATGAGTCGGAGCGTCGCCAATAGACCACAGACAATACACCACAGACAATGCACCTCAGACAATACACAACAGACAATACACCATAGACAATACACCACAGACAATACACCACAGACAATACACCACAGACAATGCATAACTGACAATGCACCACAGACAATGCACCACAGACAATGTACCTCAGACAATACACCATAGACAATACACCACAGGCAATACACCACAGACAATACACCACAGACAATGCACCTCAGACAATACACCACAGACAATACACCACAGACAATACACCATAGACAATACACCACAGACAATACACCACAGACAATACCCCACAGACAATGCACCTCAGACAATACACCACAGACAATACACCACATACAATGCACCATAGACAATACACCACAGACAATACACCACAGACAATACACCATAGACAATGCACCACAGACAATACACCACAAACAATGCATAACTGACAATGCACCACAGACAATACACCACAGACAATACACAACAAACAATGCATAACTGACAATGCACCACAGACAATACACCACAGACAATGCATAACTGACAATGCACCACAGACAATGCACCACAGTCAATACACCACAAACAATGCATAACTGGCAATGCACCACATACAATACTCCACATACAATACACCACAGACAATACACCACAGACAATGCATAACTGACAATACACCACAGACAATGCACTACAGACAATACACCACAAACAATGCATAACTGACAATGCACCACAGACAATGCACCACAGACAATACACAACAGACAATACACCACAGACAATACACCACAGACAATGCATAACTGACGATGCACCACAGACAATGCCCCACAGACAATACACAACTGACAATGCACCACAAACAATGCACCACAGACAATACACCACAAACAATGCATAACTGACAATACACCACAGACAATACACCACAGACAATACACCACAGACAATGCATAACTGACAATGCACCACAGATAATGCACCACAGACAATACACCACAGACAATACACCACAGACAATGCACCACAGACAATACACCACAGACAATACACCACAGACAATGCATAACTGACAATGCACTTCAGACAATACACCACAGCAAATGCACCACAGACAATGCACCACAGACAATACACCACCGACAATACACCACAGACAATGCATAACTGATAATGCACCACAGACAATGCACCACAGACAATACACCACAAACAATGCATAACTGACAATGCACCACAGACAATACACCACAGACAATACACCACAGACAATACACCACAGTCAATACACCAAAGACAATGCATAACTGACAATGCACCACAGACAATACAACACAGACGATACGACACATGGGGAAGATAAATGATGGGAGGTTAATGAAAAGGTGATGATAGTGAGTGAATGTAGGTAGGGCATAAATGTCAACTAAAGGTTGTGTGTGTGTGTGTGTGGGATGGAGGAGGAAGACATTAATGTGGAGGTAGCGAGACATGTCGCGTCTGTGTCCGTAGGTATCTATAAAGCTGAACGTGATAGATTTATTCACTTTCACCTGTGTGTAACTGGATTATCTTTGCCCACCGCGCATCAGAGCGGCCACCCATTAACAATGTGTTCGTGATAACAGGCAGGGAGAAGATTTGGATGATTGGCAGCTACATCCACACTAATCGTGCCGGACTCAGCTGATTGGCCAATGTGATTAGCTGGCGTCATGTCTGCCTGCAAAGTTGATTATTCTGTCAATCCGCACCGGGGATAGGGAAAAGGGGGGTGATTTGGTCGGTCAGGACTAAGATTTGAAGCCTTGCTCACCGACGAAAGTGGAGGGTATGTGAGAAGAGGAAGGTGATAATGCAACTTTAATAGGCATATGGTTTAGCCAGCAGAATGCATTCAACCCCTGAACTTTACTGCACCCTTTCACTGCTTAAAGTCCCTGCATAAGGGCATTGGAGCTCTACCGATATGTTGGAGCATGTGGGCATAGCTCACTGCATGACTCACTGCAGGACTCACTGCATGGCTCACTGCATGGCTCACTGCATGGCTCACTGCATGGCTCACTGCATGGCTCACTGCATGACTCACTGTATGACTCATATGGCTCATTGTATGGCTCAGTGCATGGCTCACTGCATGACTCACTGCATGACTCTTATGACTCACTGCATGACTCTTATGGCTCACTGTATGGCTCACTGCATGGCTCAATGCATGGCTCACTGCATGGCTCACTGCATGGCTCACTGCATGACTCATTGCATGACTCACTGCATGGCTCACTGCATGGCTCACTGCATAGCTCACTGCATGACTCACTGCATGACTCACTGCAGGACTCACTGCAGGATTCATATGGCTCACTGTATGGCTCACTGCATGGCTCACTGCATATCTCACTGCATGGCTCACTGCATGACTCACTGCATGACTCATATGTCTCACTGCATGGCTCAGTGCATGCCTCACTGCATGACTCCCTGCATGACTCACTGTATGGCTCACTGCATAGCTCACTGTGTGGCTCACTGCATGGCTAACTGCATGACTCACTGTATGGCTCACTGCATGACTCACTGCATGACTCACTGCATGACTCACTGCGGGACTCATATGGCTCACTGTATGGCTCACTGCATGGCTCACTGCATGGCTCACTGCATGGCTCACTGCATGACTAACTGCATGGCTCATATGGCTCACTGTATGGCTCAGTGCATGGCTCACTGCATGGCTCACTGCATGACTCACTGTATGGCTCACTGCATGACTCACTGCGTGGCTCACTGTATGGCTCAGTGCATGCCTCACGGCATGACTCACTGCATGACTCACTGTATGGCTCACTGCATGGCTCACTGCGTGGCTCACTGCATAGCTCCCTGCATGACTAACTGTACGGTTTAATGCGTGTCTCACTGCATGGCTCACTGCATGGCTCACTGCAAGGCTCAGAGCATCGCTCACTGCATGGCTCACTGCATAGCTACATGACTCCCTGCATGGCTCACTTCATAGCACACTGCATGGCTCACTGCATAGCTCATTGCATAGCTCACTGCGTGACTCACAGCATAGCTCACTGCATGGCTCACTGCATGGCTCATTGCATGGCTCACTGCGTGGCTCAATGCATGGCACACTGCATGGCTTACTGCGTTGCTCACTGCATAGCTCACTGCATGGCTCACTGCATAGCTCACTGCATGGCTCACTGCATGGATCACTGAAAGGCTCACTGCATGGATCGCTGCATAGCTTACTTCATAGCACACTGCATGGCTCGCTGCGTAGCTCACTGTATAGCTCACTGCCTGGTTCACAGCATAGCTCACTGCATGACAGACAGTATGGCTCACTGCATGACTCACTGCATGGCTCACTGCATGACAGACAGTATGGCTCACTGCATGACTCACTGCATGGCTCACTGCATGACAGACAGTATGGCTCACTGCATGACTCACTGCATGGCTCACTGCATGACAGACAGTATGGCTCACTGCATGACTCACTGCATGGCTCACTGCATGACAGACAGTATGGCTCACTGCATGACTCACTGCATGGCTCACTGCATGACAGACAGTATGGCTCACTGCATGACTCACTGCATGGCTCACTGCATGACAGACAGTATGGCTCACTGCATGACTCACTGCATGGCTCACTGCATGACAGACAGTATGGCTCACTGCATGACTCACTGCATGGCTCACTGCATGACAGACAGTATGGCTCACTGCATGACTCACTGCATGGCTCACTGCATGACAGACAGTATGGCTCACTGCATGACTCACTGCATGGCTCACTGCATGACAGACAGTATGGCTCACTGCATGACTCACTGCATGGCTCACTGCATAGCTCACTGCCTGGCTCAATGTTTTAAATTAAAAAATTGCAATAGAAAATGTTGTTACTGTAGTTGTAATGAACCACATGAAGCTTTTCTATACAACGATAGCATTACTCAGAAAATCCCAACATGACTAATAATGTGATCTTGCGTTTACGCAATCACTTTTTTTAATTGATTTTTTTTCTTCTATTTATTCTGCATGTGATTTATGTTGAGTTTGTGAACACTATTGCCTTATATGTAAATGTTATTAAAATTATGGTGTTATCCGAAGTGTTTTCTATTTATATAATTTCTTTATCGGCAGCATTATATACACGCATGAATTAAGTATTTAACAATTTAAATGCTGTACAAAATGGACATGATATGACATTTTCAACTTAGAATTTCTGGAAAAGATTGCAGAAGAGGTAATTTTACATGTTCCAATGCATCAAATTAGGCAAATTACGTTTCAGCTTGGAAATGGGGCCCATTCTTATGAGCGCAGACCTAAACCCTTGAGATGAAGCTCGCCACTAAACGTTTAACTTTTTTACTTGATTATTTCTGTCGCAACTTGGCCAGCAGGTTCTACAGGTTGGCTTGAGTCCGTGAACAATGAATTCTCTACTTGATGCAAAATATCAGTTTGACGGGATTGGCGAGCGCACCGAAGCAGACGCGTTTTCATCCATTAGCACTGGGCTTCGGTGAACATCTTGCTTGGTGTTGGGTTATGTTTGGAGCTTCTAGTCATTAGGCGAAAATTGCTTATCAACTCAAATATTATTGGATATATACAAAGGTCTAGTATTGTGAATAAAATTGCATATTGCAATTTTAGTATTTGTTATCGGCATAAATCCATCTGGTGTTTGTCAAAAACTTTATGAACAAGAATACAGAATGTGTGAACAAATTTACAAATTCTGCGTTATTCACTAAGTCCCCTACAACGTTAATAAAATGAATAGAATATTATAATGATTTCAGTTGATTGGCCAGTAATTTCAACTCTATTTATACAATATCATATTATACATTCAGACCACCCATCTAGAGAATCAGCAGATATCTAATATCATTCGTAAAATGTTCTTATTCATAATCGTTTCCAAGTACGTGAAAAAGACTGTAAATGGTTACTAACTCTGAAAATATGTGATGTGTTGACAAATGATTATTTCTTAAGTGTTCGGTCAAGGGGTTACTCTAATACACGTGATCTGTCGTCCTAGGCACATGATTGATATTACAGCATACCCATCAGGCCCAATATCAGGCCCAATATGCACGTGATCTGCCGTCCTGGGCACTTGATTGATATTACAGCATACCCATCAGGCCCAATATCAGGCCCAATATGCACGTGGTCTGCCGTCCTGGGCACATGATTGATATTACAGCATACCCATCAGGCCCAATATCAGGCCCAATATGCACGTGATCTGCCGTCCTGGGCACATGATTGATATTACAGCATACCCATCAGGCCCAATATCAGGCACAGTAGGCACGTGATCAGCCGTCTTGGGCAAATGCTTGATATTACAGCATACCCATCAGGCCCAATATCAGGCCCAATATGCACGTGATCTGCCGTCCTGGGCACATGATTGTTATTATAGCATACCGATCAGGCCCAATATCAGGCCCAATATGCACGTGATCTGCCGTCTTGGGCACTATCACATGATTGATATTACATACAGCATACGGATCAGGCCCAATATGTTTCGTTCTTGGTGGAATTCATTTATTTTACAGAAGATAGCATACGTGAAGTTTAATTATCGTCTTGGAGACCTTCCTTCGATTGATTAAACATCAAATCCAATTTTGTTCATTGAATAGGGCCCTGTGATTTATTCAAAGATTGTCTTGAAAAAGGATGTCACATATATCCATTATTAATCATTCATAACTCAATAGAAAAAGCTTGTGTATTGTTTATAGTTCGAGAGATGCTGACCGCACGTGAGCATATTAATCGTAGGATGTATTTTGTTAGGGCATTTTAGCCAATCTATTTCAATTTCAAGCATATTGCTCTAAATTTGATCCCTTTCTCCTGGTTACTATAGAAGCACTGAGACAGGACTCGAGGCTCGTTTGCACCCCGGGGAGAGTAGACGGGCTCCTGCCGGACCCTTTTGCACTGAAGAGGTAGGAATGATGTGTGTTTGGTCGTATGGAGATGAGGGCAGGACTTGTTTGAAAGTCGAACACCTTCAAACTAAATTCTGAGGGAGGTTGAATCAATGTCGACAAAACAATTCCACTGAACTTTGAGTAACATGAATTCAAATATGTTTTGTGAGCATCATTATTGCTAGCAAATTATTGAATATATCAGCACATATATATCTCATATATATGCCTCTAAAAATTAACTATTATTGTACTATCAGTATGCCATACATTGAAACACTTTTCATTGAAATTGGCTAACCCAAATCTATTTATTAACAAATTAGATGAATTTATCCAATCATGTAACAACATAAAGACTGATCATCTTGTTCTATGTGGAGATTTTAGTACAGATATTATGAATTACGATAAAGACAATAAAGCTTCAGAACTTTTATGCTCAATAAACAGCCTTGCATTATTACCACTAATATCAAAACCAACTAGGATAGATAAAGTCAGAGATAAGGCCAACCTAATAGATAATATCTTCATCACAAAGCCGCATAATTATAACTCTGGCATATTAATATCTAATACATCAGACCTCTTGCCTATCTTGGAAATTCTGTATAATATATTTATTAATGAAACAAATGAAAAACACGAGCAAATTAAATACAGATTAATAAATGATGTAACAATAGGAAATCTGTAAGTCAAGTTGAATCAATATGATTTCACTGAAATCATGAATGGAAATTACTGTGATCTTGCTGTCAAACAATTAACCTCTATTGTAAAGGAAAGTTATAATTCGTGCTGTCCTTTCAAAACAAAAACGGTCTCTTCAAAAGACATAACGTGACCCAGGATAATAAAAACACGGAAACATTATTTTTCTTTGTTCATGCAAGGCAAAATGCGAAGAGTTACCTACACACAATTTAGAAACCGTGTTACAGGCTTGATTCGATCTTTTTAACAAACATACTACGAAAATAAATGTTCCGAATACAAAAAATATCTCAAACGAACGTGGAAGGTGATCAATGACATTCCGAGACCACATAACAACAAATATAACCAGCCTTTAAAAAAAATATTTATTGACAATAACGTATACTTAGAAGATCAAGATGAGGCTAATATACTCAATGAATACTTTGTGAAGGTCGGGAAAAATATTATTGATACTAGTAGTATCAATGAAAAGGACCATCTCAAATATCTATCGAATAACAATTTTGGTAATTCTTTCTTTTTTTCCCCAGTTACTGCTCAGAACATAACCTCGATTATATTTTCTATAAAAAAAAATCAGGAAATATCAATAGTTGTCCCATCAGTATCATAAAGAAATTAGCAAATATATTATTTTCAATCATAGCTTCGATTGTCAACAAGTCCTTAATTCAAGGAAATTATCCACCCATCTCAGTTCTTCCCTTATTTTCCAAAATATTTGAAAAAATTGTTCTAAATCAACTATTCCGTTACCTGAATGTTAACAGTATCCTTCATGAAAACCAGTATGGCTTCAGGGCCAATAAAAATACGACTCAAGCTATATTAAATCATCTGCAGTACTTATATAATAACAGACTCAAACTACTGTGTTGATAATTCATTCCTATTATCTAAACTAAGGTCAAATAGAATACGAGAAATAGCTAGTGATTGGTTCACTTCATATTTGTCCGACCGCAAGCAATATGTAACTGTGAACGGAATCCAACCCACAATGCTCAATATTAGTCATGGTGTTCCTCAAGGTTCTATTTTAGGGCCCCTGCTATTCTTAATTTTTGTAAATGATATAGTTAACGCATCGTCTTTTTTCATGTATTCACTGTTTGCTGATGATAGAACCTTATCGACTTGCATCGCTTCAAACACCATAAGCGAATTACCTGCCTCAATTAACAAGGAACTCGAGCATGTTGACAAGTGGTTAAATGGAATTAATGACAAAAAACTAGCTACATATTATTCTCACCTAAGCGTAAATTTAATTTACCAATTATAAAAACTGGAATCGATAGAATTCATGATAAGCAGCATTAAATTATTTGGGGTATATTTTGACAAACATCTGACGCTCAAAAATCACATCGACAGCATATTATCTAAATTGTCAAAATCTATAGGCATTCTTTAAAAAATAAGCAAATTCCTCCCCAAATCTGTCCTTAAAACCCTCTATTTCATGTTGTTCCAGTCATTTTTAATTTACGGAATCGAAGATTGGTATGGAACAGACATAAATAAAACAGATAAAATATTTATATTGCAAAAGAACGCTATTGGAGCTATAAAAAGCCTTCCATTCATTTGCCATACAAATCAGCCTTTTAAAGCCATGAATATCTTGAAACTGAAAGTTCAGTATGATTTCCAAATTGCCCTATAAGCTTTCAAAACTTTTCACAGAAACTATGATCACGAACTATTAGATTCAATTAGAAAATGTTTGGATGTGCACGATCACTAAACAAGAAATGCGAATAACCGAGTAATACCCCGTCATAATAGATCCAAAACCAAATCCAGTATCCACTTCAATTGTGTTAAAATTTGGAACTCGCCAACTCCTAGTTACCGTCAGTATGATTCCCATTCAATCTTTAAGTCAAGACTGAAAGTGTTGTACCTATCATCTTACTAGTTCAATAATGATTTATTATCGCTTAATTGTTTTCTCAACGTCTCTCAATCGCATATGAATTTGCTACCTTGTTAGAAGCAGATGAATTACTAGCTCAACAGCCTTGCAGTATATTTGAATTTTTATTCTTACAATCTTAATAGGACTCTTGTCAAATGGTGTCAAGTATTTAAATGTCTGTGCTTTTGTTTCCAGTTGCTGTCTATGCTTAATATTGAAATCTGCATATATTTTTACGTAATTTAGGATAGATAATATCGGTAGGTTAGTATGTAAGGATTCAGTTGCCACAGAAGCTCTAAATAGCTTAAATAGGGCTTTCAAATTTGTACCTTGAAATATTATAACTGTAAAATGAAACAACATGTAAACTGTACAATCTTGTCGAAATAAACTGTTTCTGTTTCAACTGTTTCAAACTGTTTCATTAGTAAACATACGTTGAGGTACGTAAGTAAAAAATAAACGATATAATTTTTCTTAACCCTAATTCGAGATTGTATTGGCCATAGAAAATGGTTATACCCTGCTCGTATTATCCAATTGATGCTCACTAATTATCATCATATTAGATGATACATATTATTTGGCATCAAGTAATCGAGAAATGGCAAGAAGCATTTCTCAAATAATAACATAGACGTTATCGTCAGGGCTGTCATTTTACCTAGTCTCATTACCTCCTGCACTCCGGCATCACTCCTGCATTACCTCTCTAATGATCCACGAACAAAATATTTCATCGAGACACGCGTTTCATGTACCCAGACAAACAACGCAAACACAACAAATTTAGTATACCAATAATGCAGTTTTTTTATTACATTGAAGAGAAGACAATTGATTGAAGTAGGCTGAGAACGAAAATATATTTCTGTCATGATGGCAATATTCGGTAAAAAATAACATAGGCAGCTTCATGTTTTCTCCAAGACCTTCCAATTCACTTTGGTGACAAAATTTTGTACCACGCTATCGTCAGGGCTGCAAACAATCGGTCACTAGAGGTTCCGGGACGGACCTTACAAACATTTTCAAATAGTCTCTTCATATTGTACCAAATATTTACTTACAATTTTGTAATAAGTGTAAATTTTAGGTTATAACTTGTAATTGGAGTTCGTAATTTGTAATTTATATTTTAACCCAATATTTAATGTGTAAAATGCCTTTAAATTTTTTCCTAACATAATCAGGTTAAACAAACTAGAGCTTCTTATTTACAAAAACTCGGAAGTAGAAAAATTTGTAATTTGGTTCCAACGACATCCATAACATTTACTTTAATATCCACATCTGTAGCTTAGAAGGCGTCAATAATGCATGTGAAAAGTCATAGATTTTTTTTAAGAATATAATATTTTTGCATCTAAAAAATAACTAGATGTTATTTTACCTGCTTGGGTGGAATAACCTTTTGGTGTAACTTTACTACAGAGTTACGGTATATTCAAGATTTGAGTTATCTTTCACAAGATTTTTTTACAGTGCGGAGACACAGACGGCACAGAGGCTTCTGTGCTTACGAGAAAAAAAACTTTTAAGAACTCACAGAAGAGCTTTTATGCAGACCAGTCATTTATAATTTCAATCGTCTAAAATGATCAACTTAATCAAAAGTAGGTATTCAAATTCTATACCAACACATAAACGTACGTTAAAACCCAGGACAAACGAGGTATCCTTCCAAGCCAATACAGAACCAATTGATTATCCTGCGTAAATAATTTAACACGACGTGACACCAGTATAAATAACCAGCCCTATAACAAATAAAGTGAACAAACACTATACTATTTCATTGTAGTGAATGACCACCTTTCGACAGAGACATCCTGAACGGAAATACTTTTATTAAAATCCTAATCCTAAAGAAATACCCTTCATCAAACGTACAAATGCTTTAAAAAATACTCATAACAAAAACTGAAAAAATTCAATTCTCTACCAACACCTACCTTCGTAAGCCGACATCATGAAAGCATGATTCCGTAAATAGCCTTTCTTACCCATACAAAACGAATAAAATATCTAACGTAACTTATTATTACGAAGCGTGATACCGACATACACACACACACATGCATATATATAAAATC
>SDVV010027614.1:0-12077 GCA_016164225.1 Gammarus roeselii | reverse complement strand
ATATATGAATCACTAAAAATATACAACTTGTAACTAAATTATACCTGAAATAATGTTCTACATTGCAGATCCAAACGTTATATATCCTAAGATTCCGATATTGTACAAATACCGAATACCTTGCATCGAAGATGTAAACTGCACAGAAAACATACGAAACTGAAAGACACATACTAAAACTCTTGAGTTATAACGAAGCAAGAAGATCAATTCCCTACCATACTCAAAACATACTTCAACAACCGTGACGAACGAGAAAAAAGCATGTAACCAACTAAACAACTGACGTGAGTAAGATACCAGGACATGCAAGCAACATACGCTGAAACCTATCGTGAATGGTGTGGAATACTGCTACACGAACACGCTATAGTATATACAAAATCTGATTAAATTACTCACAAACTCAGTCCAAAACAGGGTTAAATTAACGTATATTTAGCTAAAGTAAACCCGGTTTAATCGTAACAGAATGTCATGTATACATATAAAATACCAAAATGTTGCAGTAACCGAATTATTATGCCAGAAAAATTGTGTTACATGGAAGATGCAAACCTAAAATATCCCCAAAATTCCTATAACTGAATGAGATAACTATGGGATCTTTCTCATTTTGAAGGTATGTTTCAGTCACCTGTTTATTTGGTGTCTTTTTTCTATGTGTGCGATAGCTTGAGGCCAGAGAAAACGAGGGAAGGAGTTACTGCTAAAGTAACTTAGAACAGAGCGCAAGGGTACTGACATTCGACTGGAAAGTCTCCAGTCTCCTCGAAAAAACTGATACTTGTACATTGAGATCGGTTTAGGTATTATTACAAGTTCTGTAATGTAAACAGACTGAACATTAGATAAGTTGTCTTTGAACCGGACCCAAATCCGGTGTCGAGAGGTAAAACATACCAATATTTTGGATCGTAACACCCAGTTAAGCCAATTTATACCAATCCATGAAATTAAACGAATTCATACTTGATACACTTATATTCATATGAAAATCAATCAGAACGTATAACGGTAAAATAAACAAAATAAGATTATCTATTGTACCCTAATAGATATTGATTAAGTATGATATGCAGCATATCCTTCCCCAGAAGATAAATCCTACACAACAATGGAAGGTGTATGGTCGATCAAACCAATTTTAGATCGTTACATTCAGTTAAGCTAATTTATACCCAAGAATCTATGAAATCAAGTAAAATCATATCTGATACACTTATATTCATATGATAATCAAGGTTTTAATTTTCAATACTGCATGTAAATTATTTTATAACTGTTAGATTATTAAATGTATGTTATCAATACCCCTAAACATTCAGAGGACCAGCATTGAAATGCATATATGCAGCATGACATGCAATGGAATTGCTATATAGTATGCCCAGCATTGACTGCAAATACCTATGTGTAAATATGAATATATAACCTATTAACAACGAATAATCCGAAAGCTATCCTTCCGTCCGATTGAGTCACCTCTGTTCCTTCGTGCCGCTCACCTTCCGCTACCCTCCGCGCCGCCCACCTTCCGCCGCTGACTCCGGTCAACTCCTGCCCCACCGCCCGAATGACTCCAAAAGGCACGTTTCGTAGTCATACTATCTACTACTAGATTTTGAAACTTTCGCCACTTCATTTTGATGATTAGTGTTAGTGTTAAACAATCTGTTATTACTTTTCGGAGAGCGCTCTGTGGAAAAAAATTATTGAAAAATATCCTAAGAAACCTCATTTTCTCGACCAAGAAGAATTCAATTAATTTTCCTCGCTGTCGCGTTCAAGTTCAAAAGCTGAATGCGACCGCTGATCCAAGTAATTTACCGATCACGTGAATGAGCAAAATTTATGTATTGTTAGGAAGCCAAACTATTTTTTACCTACAATCACCTGTTATATGGAAGTTGACCAACTCAGAGAGATGGCGCTGAGTACTAATAGTACTTGAACGTGGTCACACAAGCAAAACGGTAAAATATTCTTCTTCTTCTAAACGTTGGTCTTTTGTGCACATTTCTTTAGATGGTAATTGTTAATACGCTCCAGAAATTACATTTGAATATTTCAACTCTTTTAAAATGACTGCCATGTCATTAAATAGACCCCACTTCACCGATATAAAATGTCAACTGAATTTCGATGGCGCAAAATTTAGTGCGTCTTTATAGCCTTGTTCCGTTCAATTACAGCATCGCTCTGCTAGGCAGTAAGTGTATGTGGTACAAAATGAGCGCAAATTAAAAACCCGTAAGTCATGAGGTTATAGCCATCGCGCTTCAACATAAACGATGAGGCTACTCATCATTGATGTTGCAATATAAAAGGCGAAATCAGTTTTCTTTGTTCATGCAAAATAATATGCGAGAAGTTACTTCTACTCTTTTTAGAAACCACGTTACAGGCTTTATTCGATCTGCTAAATGAACTTGCTACAAACATAAATTTTATGAGTACAAAAAACAAAAAACTCAAACGAACATGGAAGGTGATCAATAACATACCTCGACCACATAACAATAGATGTAACAACTTTCAAAAACCACGAATAATTGCTAATAGAGAATATTTAGCATATCAGGATAAAGCAAAAATATTACTTTGAGGATACCAGGAAGAAGGTTACTGATAGGATTAGTACCAATGAAGGCGATCTTCTTGAATGTCTATCGAATAACAAATTTTGTTAATTCTTTTTATTTTCCATCAGTTACAGCTCAAGACGTCACATCAATTATCGTCTACCGAAAAAAATTAACTTGCAGTATCAATAGTGGCTCCATTAGTATCACAAGTAAATGAACTAATGTATTATTTCCAGCCTATTCTTCAAATATTAACAAGTCCTTAATTCAATGAAATTTTTCAAAGCGCTTTGAAAAATGACATGAATGATTATAAAACTAACACTGGAAATTATCGATCCATCTACGTCCTTCCCTTACATCTCAAAAAATTGGAAAAATAGTTCACAAGCAACTATTTCGTGACACGAATGAAAACAGTATCCTTCATGTAAACCAGCATAGCTCCAAATTCAATAAAAATGCAACTCAATCTAAATTAAATTACCCACAGTACCATTATAATAACAGTTTTAAATTTACCTTGCATTCTCTCTATTTAGTGACCTTTGTTAGGCATTTGACTTTGCAGACCATCTAATCTTATTACCTAAACCAAAGTCGTATAGAGTACGAGGACTTGCTCTTGCACAGTTCCCCTCATCTTTCCAACCGCAAACAATACTTAACTGTGAACTAAATACAATCAAATATGCTCAATATTAGTCACGGTGATCCACAGGGTTCCACTCTAGGCCCCTTGTTTTCTTCATTTGTATAAACGATTTAGTTAACACATCGTCCTTTTTCAAACATACATTGTTTGCTGATGACAGTATCTTATCTACTTGGATCGCTTCAATCACCAAAAACAAATCAGCTGCCACAGCTAACCATGATTATCCTTAAACTAGAAAATAAATATTACTCTCAAATTGTTCGATACGCGTTCAAACTCTTATACAAAAGCTATGGTCAAGATCTATTCCATTCAAATAATAAATTATCGGATGTACACAGCCAGTACACAAGAAATGCGACCAACATTGTAGTACCAGTCTGTCATTGATCTAAAACTACGTTAAAATTGGGAACCTGCTCAGCTCTGTTTATCGTCAGAATGTCTCTCTTTCAGTCTCTAAATCATGAATAAAATAATTATTGTCATCTTCTTACCCGCCAAATAATGTTATATTGTCGCTTAGTAGTTTTCACACTGTATCTCAATCCCGTCCAGAGTTGTTACTTTGTTATAAGCAGAATAATTACTAGTTGCAACAACTTTGCGTTATATTGATGGTCAAATTTTCGTTGTGAATAGCACATTCAGGTCAATTAGTGTCAGATAAACATTTGTTTCAGTGTTATTCCAGTTGGTGTTTAGACTTAATAAACGAGGAAATCTTTCCTTTAGGTTAATTAGATTTAGATAAAAGGTTCTGTCGGTTTAGTTAAAATTTAGAGAACCTTTTAATTCTCAAGTAGGGTGGGCGTCCAATTTTGAACTTTCAAATATCATAAATACAAAATGAACCCATAACATGCAAACGGTCCAATGTTGTTGTCATAAATTGTTTTACTCTGTATTGTTTGCTGTGATTGCAGCCGAGACTGCATCTATTCCTCAAGCGTTCACTGTCACGTCGGTGTTAGTTCTATTCCTCCTCACTCACTCTTCGTCGCATTACCCATCCCTTTGCCAGCTGGTGTACGCTTACCCGGTCTATACCCCGTTAGGGTCCTACGTTCCCTATCAACCCTCCATGTGCCTCTAGTCCACTTTCTGACACTCATAGGTTCTTGTAAGCTCATTCTTGTTGTTCTCACAATAATAGTATCAGCGAAAGCCTCTTCGCCTAGCCCCATGCTCACTACTGTCACGTCACTGCTAAACAAAATTTCGTCACTCCACATCATTCGCCTCCCTTCGCCTTGCCGGACCACGCTCACGTAGTCTCTCCTTCCCATCCTCCCGTGACACGTTCCCTAGGCCTTGACACCAGATGAAGGTGCACTCATCAAATTATAACTGATATAGAAGATTATTATTTCAATCTGATGGGCTGGAAGAGTGTTTCCCTCACTTCAATACCATTTTTAATTTATCTTATTTTATATCTCAATGGATGTATTCGAAGAGTTTGCAGCATCTTTCATTCGCCAGCAGTGTTTCGGTTCCAGAGTCTGGGTTACTCTATTGTTCTTCTTGATGCTCGTGGAGGATAGAAACGCTACCCTATTGATTAATGAGGACAATACCACTGGCCTATGCGGCTGTGCCGGGCCTCGGAGAGGACATGTGTTTTTCACTGGGTAGCTGATGAAATAATTTATGTATTATGATTATAATGAACACTTTTTCATGGGTGTTGTATGAAATAGTGCTTGCTTCGTACATTTGGTCTATTCAAAAGATCAAGATCAGTTTATTATTCAGTGAGCTATTGAAAATCCAAGAGTACAACAACTGTCAAATCAGGACGTCATCAAGGGTCTCCCACCAATGAAGGTGCGAGGAGCCATGCTCCTCCTGGCGACAATAGCTATCAGATTACAACACTTCCTGTCAACATTAAACAAATTAAACAAATCGAATAAAATCTTATTTCATTATGAATATGTCTAAATGAACACCTGCCCTCTGAGCAACCTTTGCCGTGCACGGGGCTGCTATGAGACATAGCTACACAGGGCTGCTATGAGACATAGCTACACAGGGCTGCTATGAGACATAGCTGCACGAGGCTGCTATTAGACATAGCTGCACGGGGCTGCTATGAGACATAGCTACACAGGGCTGCTATGAGACATAGCTACACAGGGCTGCTATGAGACATAGCTGCACGAGGCTGCTATTAGACATAGCTGCACGGGGCTGCTATGAGACATAGCTGTACGGGGCTGCTATGAGACATAGCTTCACTGGGCTGCTATGAGACATAACTGCACGGGGCTGCTATGTCTTTGTGGAATTAATCCTGACTCAA
Organism: Gammarus roeselii; assembly: GCA_016164225.1. Lineage (NCBI taxonomy): Eukaryota > Metazoa > Arthropoda > Malacostraca > Amphipoda > Gammaridae > Gammarus > Gammarus roeselii. The sequence goes on along the minus strand of SDVV010027614.1, from coordinate 6,523 downwards.
TGATGGCTCCCAGAAATGACATCAGATCATTTTCAAGATATTTGTGGACTAATAGGTATTGATGAAGTGGTAATCGTTGCCGTCTCTACGTATCATATTTGCTTGCATTTGTTTTGTGGTTCTTCTGCAAGGGGGAACCCAAAGTAAGCCACTTTTCAAAACAATTGCGGCAACATACATTGAACAATGAATATTTGCACATACTCGTGATTTGCTGAAGTGATAGTCTATTTAAAACGAGTCATATCACCGATAACAACAATGCTACCTTAAATGTTTGTAAACGTTACGCGAAGAATAAATAAGTTAAACTGTCCCAATCCCGTCGTCTGATGTTGGCGCCAGGAAATTAGACAACTTAATGCTGAAGGCTACCCTTAGTCACAAGAGTCTAAGCAACTACCGGCTCACCTGACAGTATGAGCTGCGCGTAGTGATTGATGGTGTGGATGGAGGTGCCAGCGGGGGTGTGGGCCAGGATCACGGGCATATAGTCCTGTGGAGTGTGAACAATGGAGTTACAGGTGCCGGAAACACAAACATCTGGCTGTTATACTACTGGCAGTGGGTTAAAGAGGTGAGCGGCAATGAACAAGCAAAATGCCGATAGTATGTGGCATTGACTGGTTGCGATGAATAAATAACCTCTTTTCCATGATGATACGCGTGGCGAGAAGAAATAGACTCACAAGGTTGATGTTGTCACTATTAACAATTGTGTGTTCAAATTGAATTGATACCCTCATTTTGACCGAAGCCTGAAGCGTCCTGGGTGAGCGCACAGTTACACTGCCCTCAGAGGGCCTTACTAAACGGATCCATTCTGGGGGAGCGCACAGTAAGACTGCCCTCAGAGGGCAGACGCCATAGATGTTGTGGCCGCAACACACAAAGAGGTTCGGGAGGGAGGCTGCATAACAATGATTGACCAGAATTAGCACCCTCAGCAAATCTCAGTTAATTATCCCTTATTGTGTATTCGTTGACTGTTAGCGTATGAACCCGCAAATAAATGTCGTCTGCGTGGTATGCGCTCAATGCTATACGATAAAAAAAAATCATGCATCGGTTCATATGAGCGAATAGACTGCAACATTAGAGGCCGGCACACACTTCGTCTCGGCGACAATACATGGCCATTCCAAGCGAGCTTCACCGGTTAAACCAGGCCGGGCAAGCACCAACAGTGTTACCAGAGGGCCTCACAAACTGGATTACCTTTAAGTGAGGGCACATCACGACTGCCCTCAGAGGCCGCACTAAGCGGATCAACTTTGGATGAGGGCACTGCACGACTTAGCGGATAAACTTTGCGTGAGGGCACTGCCCGACTAAACGAATCGCTTTTGAGTGAGAGCACTGCACGACTAAGCGGATCAGCTTTGAGTGAGGGCACTGCACGACTAAGCGGATCAGCTCTGGGTGAGAGTACTGCACGACTTAGCGGATTAACTTTGTGTGAGGGCATTAACCGATTAAACAAATCACTTTTGAGTGAGGGCACTGCACGACTAAGCAGATCAGCTTTGAGTCAGGAGACTGCACGACTAAGCGGATCAGCTTTGAGTAAGAGCACTGCACGACTAAGCGGATTAACTTTGTATGAGGGCACTAACCGATTAAACAAATCACTTTTGAGTGAGGGCCCTGCACGACTAAACGGATCAGCTTTGAGTGAGGGCACTGCACGACAAAGCGGATCAGCTTGAGTGGGGGCACTGCACGACTAAGATGATCAGCTTTGGGTGCGGGCAAAACACGCCTGCCCTTAGAGGGTCTTACTAAACAGATCAATTATATGTGAGCGCACAGTAAGACTGCCCTCAGAGGGCCTCACAAAGCGGATCAACTCTGGGTGAGCGTACAGTAAGACTGCCCTCAGAGGGCCTTCTAAACGGGTCAACTCTGGGGGATTGCACAGTGAGACTGCCCTCAGAGGGCCTCAAAAAGCGGATAAACTCTAGAAGAGCGCACAGTAAGGCTGCCCTCAGAGGGCCTTACTAAACGGATCAACTCTGGGTGAGCGCACAGTAAGACAGCCTGAGAGAGTCTCACAAAGCGGATCAACTCTGGGTGAGCGTACAGTACGACTGCCCTCAGAAGCCTTCACAAAGCGGATCAATTCAGGGTGAGCGCGCAGTAAGACTTCCCTCATAGGGCCTCACTAAATGGATCAACTCTGGGTGAGTGCACAGTAAGACTGCCCTCAGAGGAGATCACAAAGCGGTTCAACTCTGGGTGAGCGCACAGTAAGACTGCCCGCATAGAGCCTCACAAAGTGGATCAAGTCTTCGTGAGCGCACAGTAAGGCTGCCCTCAGAGGGCCTTATTAAACGGATCAACTCTAGGTAAGTGCACAGTAAAACTGCCCATAGAAGGGCCTTACTAAACGGATCAACTCTAGGTGAGCGCACATTAAGACTGCCGTGAGGGGACCGCACAAAGCGGGTCAACTCTGGGTGAGCGCACAGTAAGACTGCCCTGAGAGAGCCGCACGAAGCGAGTCAATTCTGGGTGAGCGCACATTAAGACTGCCCTCCGAGAGGCTTAATAAACGGATCAACTCTGGGTGAACGCACAGTATGACTGCCCTCAGAGGGCCTCACATATCGGATAAACTCTGGGTGAGCGCACAGTAAAATTGCCCTCAGAGGGCCTCACAAATCGGATAAACTCTAGGTGAGCGCACAGTAAGACTGCCCTCAGAGGGCCTCACAAAGCGGATCAACTCTGGGTGAGCGCACAGTATGACTGCCCTTAGAGGCCTCACTAAACGGATCAACTCTGGGTGAGCGAAAAATAGGGCTGCCCTTAGAGGGCCTTACTAAACAAATCAATTCTGGGTGAGTGCACAGTAAGACTGCCCTCAGAGGGCCTCACAAAGCGGATCAACTCTGGGTGAGCGCACAATAAGACTGCCTCCAGAGGGCCTTACAAAACGGATCAACTCTGGCTGAGCGCACAATAAGACTGCCCGCAAAGGGCCCTGGTAAACGGATCAACTCTGGGTGAGCGCACAGTATGGCTGACCTCAGAAGGCCTCACATGGCGGATCAACTCTGGGTGAGCTCACAGTAAGGCTGCCGCCAGAGGGCCTTACTAAATGGATCAAATCTGGGTGAGTGCACAGTAAAGCTGCCCTCAGAGGGCCTGACTAAAAGGATCAACGCTGGGTGACCGCACAATAAGACTGCCTTCAGAGGGCCTTACTAAACGGATCAACTCTGAGTGAGCGCACAGTAAGACTGCCCTCAGAGTACCTCACATAGCGGATCAACTCTGGGTGAACGCGCAGTTAGACTGCTTTCAGAGGCCCTTACTAAACGGATGAACTCTGGGTGAGCGCAACATAAGACTGCCCTCAGAGGGCCTCACAAAGCGGATCAACTCTGGATGAGCGTACAGTATGACTGCCCTCAGAAGCTCTCACAAAGCGGATCAACTCAGGGTGAGCGCGCAGTAAGACTGCCCCCATAGGGCCTTACTAAATGGATCAACTCTGGGTGAGCGCGCAGTAAGACTGCCCTCAGAGGGCCACACAAAGCGGATCAACTCTGGGTGAGCGCACAGTAAGACTGCCCTCAGAGGGCCTTACTAAACGGATAAACTCTGGGTGAGCGCACAGTAAGACTGCCCTCAAAGGGCCAAACAAAGTAGATCAACTCTGGGTGAGTGCACAGTAAGACTGCCCTCAGAGGGCCTCACAAAGCGGACCAATTCTGGGTGAGCGTACAGTAAGACTGCCCTCAGAGGGCCAAACAAAGTGGATCAACTCTGGGTGAGTGCACAGTAAGACTGCCCTCAGAGGGCATCACAAAGCGGATCGATTCTGGGAGAGCGCGCAGTAAGACTGCCCTCAGAGGAACTTACTAAACGGATCACTTCTGGGTGAGCGCACAGTAAGACTGCCCTCGAAGGGCCAAACAAAGTGGATCAACTCTGGGTTAGCGCACAGTAAGACTGCCCTCAGAGGGCCTCACAAAGTGGATCAACTCAGGGTGAGCGCACAGTAAGACTGCCCTCAGAGGGCCAAACAAAGTGGATCAACTCTGGGTGAGCGCACAATAAGACTGCCCTCAGAGGGCCAAACAAAGTGGATTAACTCTGGGTGAGCGCGCAGTAAGACTGCCGTCAGAGGGCCTCACAAAGTGGATCAACTCTGGGTGAGCGCACAGTAAGACTGCCCTCAGAGGGCCTCACTAAGTGGATCATTTGTAGGTGATGTCACAGCTCGACTCTCCCCAGAGGGCCCCATTAAACGGAGGAAATTTGGGTGAGGGCACAGCATGACTGGCCTTCTAATCAACTAATCAACTTTGAGTGAGGCACATTGTCAATGCCGATTGAAGGCCTCGCCTGGGGAATCAGCTGTGGGTGACGGCACTGCCAATGCTGTTTGAGGGCCTCGCAAAGTGGATCAGCTGTGGGCTGCATTGTGGATTCCCTCAAAAGGCTTCACCTTGTTTATGAGCTCCGGGTCCGGTCCGGCGATGAGGAAGAGCAGATTGTAGCAGACCTCAGCGGTGACCATTTCCTCGTCGCAGTACAGCGCCACCCACTCGTCTGTGACGTTGCGGCTGGGCAGAAACTCTCCCCTACCAAGCAGCGTGAACAGCAGCTGTGGGAGGAGTGATGGCTATCAACCGACACTATAACTTGACAATCCACCTACCAGTTATTGCTCAATAATCCTACGCACAAGATTTATTTCTAAATATAGTAGTATAATTTCACTTGCTTCAGGGTACTCACGTCCAGGTTGTCCGAATAGGGGGCAATCCATGAAACGACTCCCTTTACGTGCGTCATGTACGCCGGTGGAGCCATCAGAGTCGCCACACGAATCTAGCCAACAGTAAAGAGAGTAAGTGAGAGGTGAATGCAGGGCAAGCTTGCAACAAATGTCAGTCACTTCATTCAATAAGTACTGATATAGAAGGTCGCTAACCAAATATTAGCATTGAGCTTCCATACATCTTTTGAACAAGTCTGACCTCAGAAAGTATCAAATTAGGTTACAGAAAATTGGCGTCAATATAGGGTGGATAGCTAGGCTATTCATACCATGCTTACTCCGGACCATCATTCTTTTCACCGCGGCGATTCGCCTCATGTTTTCTTAGTTCGCAGTGAACGGTCCCTCGCTCAAATGAAGTTGGTTAAGTTCACGTCCGAAGCGGCGACATGAACTGCGAGGTTACGAGTTCCAGCCCGCTGGCTGCACGGATCAGCCAGACACGATTAAATTGTTCATTGATCCCATCACATCGGGTTTCCGAGTTCACCCGAAAAATGAGCATAGTTGAACCTGTAATTTTTGGGATCATCGGAAATGACAAGACATGACAAAATTAAATGACCAGACGTTCGGGGTGACGCCGGTGAACTTTACGGTGTCTCCTTTTTGATCTCGAATGAGTTCAGCCTAAGGCGACAGATTTTGATGAGTTGGGTGACACACGTGACTTCTAAAAAACATGAGGCGAAACGCATCAGTAAACAAAATAGCATGATTATACTTATTTAAAACATTGATTCAGGAATAATGAAAATGTAACAGTCAAACAGCACCTATTTGGGCGGTAAATATTTGAATGAGTCCGAGATTATTCAACATGTTTGTGTTCTAATTCTTCTCTAGCATCAAAATGAACACTTAGTAAGAACAGTTTATTGAAGCGATGTCGAGTAAAATACTCGTTAAAGACGAGCAAAACTTTCCACAAGGTTTTGGAATTTCTTTAGTGAGGTTGGAGAAAAATCAAAAGGAAATAAAAATTAGTGAAAACTCTACCCTCTCGACAGATTGCTGTAGTGCTCTTCTATGACAGCAACTTCTTCACTGGTCTTGTATTAGATCATTTCGAGAGCAGCCGCGTTACGCCCGGTGTTGTGTTCAACTATTATTCGCTAAAGTTGAACCATCGACTCCAGAAATCTCATTTCCGCGTAATACACCATTAGCAGGTAGATAATGGTGTATCTATACTGCAGCTCACACCTTGTAGTTGTACTCTGGCTTCTCGATCATGGCGAGATAGGTGATGACGTAGCTCTATGCTGCAGCTCACACCATGTCACCCTTGTACTGCAGCTCACACCTTGTAGTTGTTCTCTGGCTTCTCGATCATGGCGAGATAGGTGATGGCGTAGCTCTATGCTGCAGCTCACACCATGTCACCCTTGTACTGCAGCTCACACCTTGTAGTTGCTCTCTGGCTTCTCGATCATGGCGAGATAGGTGATGGCGTAGCTCTATGCTGCAGCTCACACCATGCCACCCTTATACTGCAGCTCACACCATGTCACCCTCATACTGCAGCTCACACCATGTCACCCTTATACTGCAGCTCACACCATGTCACCCTTATGCTGCAGCTCACACCATGTCACCCTTATACTGCAGCTCACACCATGTCACCCTTATACTGCAGCTCACACCATGTCACCCTTATACTGCAGCTCACACCATGTCACCCTTATACTGCAGCTCACACCATGTCACCCTTATACTGCAGCTCAC
>SDVV010027613.1:0-12077 GCA_016164225.1 Gammarus roeselii | reverse complement strand
CCCTGCAGTAGCCCGAACGGACAAGCATTCATTATGTTGCCAAGTGAGCAAGTGTCGACGGCACCACGTTAAGCTGATTGATTCTTCAGCAGCTACAAGCCTTCAGTAGAAAGCATTCGATACAAGCTTACGTTTGAACCTGCCGTCTCATGCGTGCAGAAACAAGGTATAGGTGGAGACAAACACTTTGGTATGTCACACGTGGTAGTTTGCGCCAAAAATAGCAGGAAGCCTTGGGCTATTATTGTCTTTGTCATGAGAGGCGATATCGCAAGGGTCCGGCAAAAAGTTCTTTACCATGCAATTTTGATTTGACGTTTCTGCATGCTTTCGTCAGAACTGCTGATGGAAGGATGGATGTCATGTCTGAGGGAGGATCTACGTTTATTTATGGGTTTTTATTGGAGAATATTTGCTATTCAGAGAGAAAATATTTTACAATTCAGATGGCCTGGTCCTCATCTAGATTAGAATGTTGACATATCCATTTGTTTACCGTCATCAATGTCAAAAACACTATTGGTTGTAGAAGTTCATGATGAAAATTGGCATATGATTTTGTGCTTTTATTATTGGGAATTGTTTTTTTTTGGCTCACTATTGCTGTGTCAGTTGTACAGATGCGGATACAGAGGTAATGCTGAATCCAACAGAAGGCGAGTGGCTGACGGCAAGGCACTCACACTTTTCCTTTTAGCACTAACAATCCGGGCCAGAACCCGCAATACACGCTACGGCCAGGAGTGGGACCGGAAACAATTTCAGCAGCAGTGCCCGACAGCTTCTCTTCTGATGCATTATATTTACCGGGCCTTTTATGTCCATTCAGTTTTTTCAAAGAAACGTCAAACACAAGAAAGCGCATCAAGGCTTCGTCAAATCTTTTCCATTTACAACTATTCTCTACTCCCATCCATTACACGCTCTCTCGCTACCTAAACACTGGAGCCTGCTTCACTCAAAACAACCAACTTGACCATGACCTTCCTTTGGGGCTATATACGTTCACACACCTCTGCTTAGATTACACCTTTCACCAATAGCCCATCATCCTTCTTCCATCCTCACCATGTGTCGAGCGTTATTGATCCTTTCTTTCAGCGTAACTGTGGCCATACCTCCCAAACACATCATATCGGAAACATTCAGACATCTTCTTTTTTCCATTCACTGCCCTCCCGTTTAAGCTCATGAAACCAAAGTTGGGGCTACTACTACCTCTTTATCTTTGCTCATTACACGCTGCGCCATTCGTTTACTCGAGATTTCATCTCAGTTTCAACTAGTCTATTGTTCTCTTCCTAAGAGCCCAGGTACATATAACACGGAACTTTCTTTAATGATTCTCCATTTAGGCAGACACTGTTATGCTCACTCGTCCTTCCTCGAACACCTTGCTAATTGTACCCACATTTAATTCACATTTTCACCCTAACACACGCTCTTCTCATGTACGATTCATAAATACTGATCTTATATATGATTATCACTTGGAATGTAGCACAAGTGTGTCACAAATTGCATAAGAGGCTATGATAAGGAAAAACATGAACAAATGATATATACCAGGGAAGTACTAGAAAATAACATTTCTAATATGTCGGCAAATATCCGCTATGAATTTAGGTTTTGGACTCAGGAGTTTGTTCGTTAATCGAGACATCCGAAAAATATATGGATAGTTGTATCGCAGAGCACTAAACGGATTGTAGCGGGATGAACACCAAAGGTTTATTTATCATCGTAAGGTGTGTGACTAGGTTGAGTTGTGGATGGTAGAAATTAGTCCATTCATTTATCAGCGTGAAAACTATTGTTCCAAGAACCATAGCCTCCTTCTGACATCCTTAGGTATTTCGTCTACTTCTCTGGACAATGATCAATTTCAGTGGCAGGGCCGGACAGCTTAAACAGGCCGTTACCCCTGCAGTAGGTTTAATATCATTACGTACAAATACTCCAATATGTCCCAATATTCTCGGAAAGTAGTGTAAAGGACCGGGAAACCGTAAATCACTACGGATTTCTGCACGCTCTATTTCACATGGAGACCAAGAACGTAAATTTTAGAAGTGGGGTGCCGAAAACGTAAATCACTACTGATTTTTGCACGCCCTATTTCATTCGGAGGGCTAAAACGAAGGGAGATAGTTGGATATTGTTTACGGGTATTGATGGTTTGTAAATAAACATTGTAGAGGGAAAAAAATGTATTATTTATAGTTTATTTAATTGGCTTTTTCGCAAGAAATGTTGGTCTGGTACATAGAAAGTTGGCTGTATATGTATGATTTAATTTTCTTTCAATAGGATAATTTTATATCGTGTTATTTAGTATCGCAGGGACCTATTATTTCAATGGGTATTTAGTGGTTGGATCTTATTTTTATTTAGGGCATTTGTAAACGAAGTAGTTACCGTTATAACAGGATTTCGTTGCTCGATCGTTATCTAATTTAGGGATGTTGACCAAAATATGCATGAGTGAATACAGTAGTAAGTAGGTTTTTCGTTATTATAAACCAAAAGTCTATAATATTTGAATAAATCCATCCGCTTTTTCCCCTTGTACGTATTAATTTTCAGAGTTTCATCTGCGCACAGCGTTATCAATGATTCAATTAGTAGGCGCAGATACGTTCACGTACTTTTCAATGCGTATGTCTGGGATACGTTCACGTACTTTTCAATCCGTATTACATATTAGGAACATTTACATATGAGGAACATTTTCATTAAAAAAAAAATAGATAATAATAACCTGAAGATGCATTCGTTGTTCACGAAAGTGTAATAATATAGTATTATTTAGTGTCTCAGTTGTTTTTCATACAGTACCATACGATTGGAAATGTTACCACCTCTATCCGTCAATGAAATACAGAGACCTTATATCGAGTTGCACTCCTCTCGTGACCCTGCCTATTAGCCTGATTGCATCTCTACATGCCAGAACACGGTACCTTTATTCACTTCCCGAGTTGCTGATAGGAATATTGTTATAACACATCTGGACGTGCAGTAGGGGACCCCCCTAGGCAAAAAATTGGATACGCTTTGGAAAAATTGGGTAAGATGAGCTTGCTCGTATAAATTATTGTTCGTCCACGGTGTTAGGGTTTATTGAATTGGCATATCCGCAAGAAATGCTAGCATTGTACAAATCGATTTGGCAGTATGTGTAGGATTTTATTATTTTTAATAGTATATGGTATTGTTTTATTTAATCGATTTGGCTGTATATGGCGTTTTATTTTGTATCCAAGTCACCGTTGTTATTATATTTATTTATTTATTACATAGTGGCATTATTACATAGGAACATTCACATCATGTTAGAAACATTTTCATCATATTAGGAGCGGTTGCAGAGGTATACGTTCATGCATTTTTCAATCCGTATGACTGGACAATGAAACATGTTCAAGTTTATTATTTCTTCATTTATTGCATGGTAACATATGAATATTCACATATAAGGAACATCTGCAGAATATAACCTGAAGACTTGGACCTACTATCGTTATTCACCCGACAACATTCACCAAAGACGGCCTCACCCGGCTTACGTCTCTCTTCCATTTTAATTCACATTACATTAGCATCATCATCCACGACACATCGCTTCCTTTTTTTATTGACGACAGATTCATCTTCAATGGATTCTTTTTTCTGTATGTATGGATGCCCATATGCAAGAGTTGTGCACGCATCGACATAGTAGCGCATAGTTTCAATCATACTGAGTTATTTTTATTATCGCGTACAGTTGGAAGCTAGCACGCTTGCGCGCAAATGATGTGTGTGGTCTCAAAGTGTGTGTGTATGTGTGTGTGTATGTTTTCTGGTTATGGATGTCTCTGTATTGTTCATGTCTGATTTTGACTTGTGTCTGGAAATTGACAACCCTAGCAGCTGATTTTGTGGCGTCGGACTCGAGCAACAGACTGTAACATTTTGGTTGTAAGCAAATGATTTCACTCGGGTACCCGTTGGCTGTTTTGCTTTTCAGTAGTCCCAACTGTCCTTCATTTGAACTGGATCAGCAACAAGTCTGTGTCCGAGTAGATGAGCGAGACGTTGTCACCGTATTTGGTCTACAATTTCATAAAAGAAATTGTAGACTTTGGCTTTAGCTTCTGTTTGGTACTAATGAGATATAAATCTATGATACATTAGGTAACCGAGTGCACTTCAATTGCATATTATCTATCGCATTTGTAATGAAAGGCAGGAGGCGTTGTGTTGCAAATCACTGCAAGTTATGTTGCATAACTGCAATTTCAATGCTAGTATTAGAGTTAAATTTAAGATATCGCAAACAAAGATTTATATGATATATTTAATTGATATTAGATTTATAACACATTTTTATTAGGACATTACATGGGTTTATCATTTTATACGAGAACATAACTATTCGCTCCGATAATCGATGCGAGCAACTGTTCAAAATATAAGTACGACTTCAACTTCCCTCTCTGGTCTTATCTTGATCGGCGGGATCAGAGGCAGACGACGGCTTCTTTATCTATGATAATCCTTATTTCTCACCTGGAGGTGTCGGCTCATCATATTGTTGTAGGATTTATCATTTGTTTTTTCCCTCTGATCTATTGGGTGCTAGACTGCTGCCCTTAGTACACAACGTAGATAGACATATACTTTTTGGAGTATTGTATGCATCACTTACAAACCTAACCTTGTAACCAAAACTTTCTTTTTAGTCTTCAGCGAGCTTTTTCCAGACGCTTTTTTTATTATAGTTACATGTTTATTGTGTCTGAGTTTGATAGAGTGTGTGAGAGGAGGAAGCTTCGAGTGAACGTGTTTATAAGTAAAATAATGAGATGCTCGAGGACTGTAGATGCGAACAGAATTAGAGTCCTCCTAAATGGAGAGTTGTTGGATGAAGTTCAGTGTTTTAAGTATCAGGGCTCCCATGTGGAGAAGACTGAATTAGTGGAAACTGAGGTGAAGTCGAGAGTAAAGGAGGGGTGTAGAGTGTTGGGTACACTGATGAGCGTAATGAACTGCATGACGTTGGGGAATGGAAACAAAGAGAGGGCTGTATGAGGGGATCGCTGTGCCAACTGTGCTATACGAAGCTGAGACTTGAGGGGCTGAGAGCAGATGAGAGAAGAAGGTTTAATGTTTTCGAGATGAAAAGCTTGAGGAGCATGGCTGGAGTGTTGCTGAGAGACAGGCTAACTAACGACGTAGTTCGCATCAGAACGGGTATGGTGAAGAAGTTAGAGGACAGAGTTGATTCGCGTGTTCTGAGATGGTTCGGCACATGGTGAGGATGGATGAAGGGAGATTGTGAAAAAGGTGTTGAAGTGAGAGGCGAGTGGACGTAGGCCTAGAGGGAGACCAAAATTTGGGTGGATCAATGGTGTGAAGCAGGCGTTAGGAAGGAGAGACGTGAGTGTGGAGGTAGCGACAGAGCGTGCACAGGATAGACGTAAGTGGAGAATGATAGTGAACGGATGAGTTTTGACGCTGCCCTGATGTGCTTTCCTGCCCTAGGCGTATCGTTGAGAGACGGGATGGTCGTGGCTAGGGGTGGAGGGGCGGTCGACATGCCTCGGCAGGGGTAAACCAGTCACGCTGTCAGGCTCTGCTGCCGACACTGACCTCAAACCACACTCATGACCCGGAGGGTGTGTTGCGGGGCCTCCTGCCGGACCCTTTTGCGCAAAAGAGCTAAGGTGTGCGGGTGTGAGTGTATGAGAGTGTGAGGTGCGCCTTGCCGTCACCACCCGTCTTGCTGGGGATTTTGGCCTAGTGTCTGTATTTGTATCTGTAATTACATGTTCATGACATCGAATCGTTTTAGGTTTTTCTTACTAGCGCCGACATTCACATTCAGTATGTTCCCGCAGATTTCCGAAATATACATAATTCTCCTAGCACTCAAACGTTTGAGACATGATTATCTCACTTCATAATTCATTTCCCACATTTTGGAAACAAGGTCATATATACATTTTATTTTATTGTACAATTTTACACTTCTTAGACTTGATACCATTTCCATAACTCATGTGATAGTTCGATTCTTTTCAACTTTATCAGGTTTTTCTTCACATGACACTTCCCCGGGATCACTATCACACGTTTCAATATCACTGTCACTGGTGCCCATCCCACTTAAAGTATCCCATGTTTTTCCCATGTTTTCAGTATTTTCCTTATTGTCTAAGGTTTGAGTGTACTCCCCCTAATTCCCCAAATCTTTTTACGTTCACCATTCGACTGTTAGTAGCACCGCACTTTCTTCACTGCGAACCCTGTCGAGCACTCTCTGTCTCCTTATTTTGGAAATCCAGGTCCGGTTATTATATACTATCAATAAACCCGTTGCATCCTAAAAGCTTGTATTTCCTCGTTCACTTCTAAGATGATCATATTCAGGATAATTGTGTCCTTTGAGAAGACGTTAAAACTCGAACGTGGATCTTGATTTGCATAGTTTTATCTCCACACTGCAAATAACACAAACCCCCGCATTATTCGTTCTGTTAAAATATTTCCATATCAAACTTGGCGACATCCTTTTACACCGAAAGCAGACCGTTAACTGAATGAGTACAAATCTGAGTCAAATTTTACATCTATCTTTACACGCATATATACAGGGTCGTTAGCGTCACTGTGTCGGCACATGCGTCGACACAATGCATATATACTGGTTCGTTAGCGTCACTGTGTCGGCACATGTGTCGACACAATGCATATATACAGGATCGTTAGCGTCACTGTATCGGCACATGTGTCGGCACAATGCATATATACAGAGTCGTTAGCGTCACACACTCACAATGCATATATACAGAGTCGTTAACGTCACAGTGTCGTTTGCGTCACTGTGTCGGCACATTTATCGGCACAATGCATAAATACAGGGACGTTAGCATCACTGTGTCAGCACATGTGTCGGCACAATGCATTTATACAGGGGAATGTAGGCATTTACACGCAGTTGGGCAAAAAGGGTTACCATACACTGTCAGATGCATTAATACCGAGGCAACCTAACCTAAATTTTTCTAACCAAGAATTATATGTCATCGATCGAGTTTCATGCTAACGTATGTTTTTTTTCAGTGTTTTAGGATAAATGCATAACAAATATCTTCACTTGACTCTTCAGTTTTGATACACCTTTCCAATTTTGATCTAGCGAGTTTCATCCATTTTCATAGTAAATGACATCGTTGTTTGATTGTTATAGCTGTTTGCATATGATTCTTGATTCTTGATTCGACTCAATTCAACAGCACTCTTACATAATATTCACACCCATCAAAACATAACCTAACCAAACCTTTTGTATGGTATTCAGTCATTGATATATACATATGAACATCTCCACACGGTTCTTCATAAAACTTACACCTAATTCTTCCTTCTCCGTGATCACTCTCGACCCATATTAGTTAGCAGAGCGGCCAGATTTTCAATCTAAGATGATTTGACGACTTGCGCCAACAGGAGAAAAACTGAAACGATTCGATGTCATAAACAAGTAACCATGCTGAAAAAAATAGCCTCGAGAAAAAGCTCGCTGAAGACTATAAACGAAGTTTCGGTTACAAGGTTAGGTTTGGAAGCGATGCATACAATACACCAAAAAGTATCCGTCCATCTAGAATGTGTACTATGGGCGGCAGTCTAGCACCCAATCATCGATAAAGAAGCCGCCGAATGCCTCTGATACCGCCGATCAAGATAAAACCAGAGAGAGAAGTCGAAGTCATTAGTTATGTTTCGTCCAGTTGCTCGCGTCCATTTACGGAGTGAGTAGTTATGTTCTCGTGTAAAATGATAACCCATGTAATTCCCCAATACGAATGTGTTATAAATCTAATATCAATAAAAAAATCATAAATGTTTGTTTGCAATACCCTAAATTCAACTCGAATGGCTAGCACTGAAATTGCAGTTATGCAACATGACTTGCAATGATTTGCAATACAACGCCTCCTGCCTTACATTACAAATGCGATAGATAATGTGCAATTAAAATTGCACTCAGTTACCTAAGGTCCAGAAACTTAAACAAAAGTTTACAGGTTCTTTTATGACACGTTGAAACCCGAATACAGTGACAACGTCTCGCTCATCTACTCAGACGCAGACTCGTTGTTGATCCAGTTCAAATGTGTGGCCGACATTGAGGCGGAAATGCGGGAAGCTCCTCCCACTGAATACATGGATTTCTCCAACTACCTCAAAAATCATCCCTTGTACGATGAATCGAATTAAGGACAGTTGAGACTACTGAAACGCGAAACAGTCAGCGGCCACCCAAGTGAAATCATTTGCTTGCAACCAAAGTGTTACAGTCTGTTGCTCGAGTCCGACGCCACAAAATCAGCTGCTAAGGGTGTCAATTACCAGGCACAAGCCAAAATCAGACATTAACAATACAAAGACATTCATAACCAGAAAACATACACACACACACTTTGAGACCATACACAGCATTCGGCTCAAGCGTGCCAGCTTCAAACTGTACGAGATATTAAAATGACCTCAGTATGATTGAAACTATGCGCTACTATGTCGACGCGTGCACAACTCTTTTCTATGGGCATCCATACATACCCAAAAATAAGACCATTGAAGTTGAATTTGCCGTCATTAAAAAAAAGAAAGCGATGTGTCGTGGATGATGGTACTAATGTAAACATGAATTTAACATGGAAGAGAGACGTAAGCCGGATGAGGCCGTCTTTGGTGAATGTTGTCGTGTGAATAACGATAGTAGGTCCAAGTCTTCGGGTTATATTCTGTAAATGTTCCTTATATGTAAATATTCCTTTGTAACCATGTAGTAAATAAACAAAAATAAACAATAAACTTGAATATGTTTCATTGTCCACAGTCATACGGATTGGAAAATGCGTGAACGTATACCACTGATGAAAATATTCCTATGTAACCATGCTACTATTTAATAAATAAATGAATATAATAACAACGGTTACTTCGGCACAAAATAAAACGTTACATACAGCCAAATCGAGTAAATATTACAATGCCATATACTATTAAAATGAATGCAATCCTATACATACCATCAAATAGTTATGTACCATGCTAGCATTTCTTGCGAATATGCCAATTCAATAAGCCCTATCACCGTGGCCGAACATTATTTTATAGGAGCAAGCTTATCTCACCCAATCTTCCAAAGCGTATCCAACTTTTAGCCAAGGGGTCTCCTACTGCACGTCCAAATGTGTTATAGCAATATTCCTACCAGCAACGCGGGAAGGGATTAAAGGTGCCGTAAACTGGCAAGTAGAGATGCAATCTGGTCAATAGGCAGGGTCACGAGAAGAGTGTGACTTGAGATAAGGTCAATGTATGACATTGACGGATAGAGGTCTGCCGCTAGTGAGCACAGTGCTAACATTTCAAATCGTATGGTACTGTATGAAAAACAACGGTTCCTGAGACACTTAATAATACTTATATGATTAAACTATCGTGAATAACGAATGTATGTACACATCTTCAGGATATATTATCTAAAATTCCTATTATGAAATTGTTCCTTATATGTAAATGTCGTTAATATGTAATAAATAAATATATACAATCTAAAACTTGTTTCATTGTCCACAGACATACGAATTGGAAAATACGTGAGAGTATCTCTCTGTGCCTACTAATTGTATCATGTATAACGCTGTACCCTGATGAAACTCTGAAAATAAATACATACAAGGGAAGAAAGCGGATGGATTTGATCAAATAATATAGATTTTTGACCCATAATAACAAAGAACCTACATACTATGGTATTCCCTGATACGTAAAATTTGGTTCACATACTTAAATTAGATAACGATCGAGAAACGAAATCCTGTTACAACGGTAACTACAGCGTTTACAAATACCTTAAATAAAAATAAAGTTCGATCACTAAATACCCATTGAAATTATAGGGCACCTGCGATACTAAATAACACGGTATAAAATTATCCTATCAGAAGAGAATTAAATCACACACATACAACCAACCTTCTATGTACCAGGCCAACATTTTTTGCAAGTAAGCCAATCAAATAAACTATAAATCATACAGGTATACATACCCTTTAAAATAACTATTTACAAACAATCAATACTCGTAAACAATAACCAACAATCTCCCTTCGTTTTAGCCATCCACATGAAATAGGGCGTGCAAAAATCCGCAGGGATTTACGTTTCCGGCTCCCCCACTTCTAGAATTTACGTTCTTGACCTCCATGTGAAATAGGGCGTGCAAAAATCCGTACTTTGGAACCGGAATATTTTTAGCCAATTTCAAGAGCATACGAAATAAATGTATTAAAAAAAGATAGAAACTGACACGTTTGTTCCTTCTTAATTTCAAATAATCAAGTTGTTCGTAGTTGTGTTTTGATGAGGAATCTCATGTGCTGATCGATGAGCACTGAATCAAAAGAATCAACATTGTTTCTGAGAGGGGGGGGGGACGTTCTTAACGCATTCTGGTGGTATTATTTTCTAATTCGAATATATATGAAAAGATTTGTATTTTCAGTGTACTCAGTACAGATGAAATTTCAAAGTCCTTGGTCTTCAGCCTAACCAAGGTCATCGAACAGTAGTCAGGCAAGCTATGCACAGAAAAATTGTCTGGCAACGTCGTCGGTCTATCTGGTGCATTCCGTCGGTTTACATTTTCAAATCGATGGTTTCATCTATTGTAAAATTGTCTCATCGAAAAATCTACTCATAGTTAAATTAACCACATTTGAGGTCGGTCTTCATCGTAAATTCAAGGGTTTCAGATGAAGTACACGATAAAGTTATCACATGAAATATGGTGTTGATGACTGTCTTAATATTGCTTAAACTACAATTTCTTATTAACTACTCTGTTATCATTACATTGATCAACAACGAGCATAACGGAACAGAACTATTTTGAATGTTTACAGGCTTAATTCAGAAATCAAATTACATTAAAGAGGTATTTGTTGCTGTGTCAATGAGTATTTATTATATTAAGGTGTTATTCATAAACCACTTAAAATTAAGAAATTGATGTTAACTCATCTCATTTTGATATACTTCAACAATAGTTGAAAAATGTCTGTGCCTATTCAACACATGCGCTATCATAAATGATTTTAGACAATCTACATGAGAAGGGAGCGCAGCATTATTTGAAAAAAAAACATTTTGTTAAAATGAAATCGGAAACAAGCTTCAATCTTTCTCGCTATGTAATTCGAATTATGCAGCCATGCAGCTACGCAAAATGTGAGAGTGCAGCCATGATGCAGTCATGCAGCCACTAAGACGCGAGAGTGCAGCAATGATGCAGCTATACAGCCACTGAGACGCGAGAGTGCAGCAATGATGCAATCATGCAGCCACTAAGAGGCCAGAGTGCAGCAATGATGCAGCCATGGAGGCACTAAGACGCGAGAGTGCAGCAAAGCTGCAGCCATACAGCCACTAAGACGCGAGAGTGGAGCGATGATGCAGCCATACAGCCACTATGACGCATGAGTGGAGCAATGATGCAGCGATACAGCCAGTATGACGCGAGAGTGCAGCAATGATGCAGCCAAACAGCCACAACGACGCGAGCGTGCAGCAATGATGCAGCCATACAACCACCATGACGTGAGAGTGCAGCAATGAGGCAGCCATACAGCCACTACGACGCGAGGAACGCGGCAATGATGCAGCTATACATCCACAAAACGCGGGAGTGCAGTAGTGATGCAGTCATATCGCCACTGCGACGCGAGAGTGCAGCAATGACTCAGTCTTAGAGGCACTATGACGCGTGAGTGCAGCAGTGATGTAGCCATGCAGCCACTAAGACGAGAGAGCGCAGCTTTGATGCTCGTCATTCATAAAATGCATCATTCGTAGGAACAATGCATGATGTAGTTAGTGCCTTGGCCTTAGTCAGTTAAAGTTTGATAACGTGATAAATCTTTCCGACATTCATCGATGGCTGCACATCGTAAAAATGGGCATTAATGATAAGTGTCAGTAATAATAACATATATTCGCAAAATCTAATGTTGACC
>SDVV010027612.1:0-12077 GCA_016164225.1 Gammarus roeselii | reverse complement strand
CACCAATGTCCTCCCAGAACTCAGTAATAGCATTCCTCATTCCATTTGCCTCATCATTCATGCCACCAATGTCCTCCCAGAACTCAGTAATAGCATTCTTCATTCCATTTGCCTCATCCTTCATACCACCAATGTCCTCCCAGAACTCAGTAACAGCATTCCTCATTCCATTTGCCTCATCATTCATGCCACCAATGTTCTCCCAGAACTCAGTAATAGCATTCTTCATTCCATTTGCCTCATCATTCATACCACCAATGTCCTCCCAGAACTCAGAAATAGCATTCTTCATTCCATTTGCCTCATCATTCATACCACCAATGTCCTCCCAGAACTCAGTAATAGCATTTTTCATTTCATTTTTGTCTTTCACAACGACTCCATGTACCACCAACTCTTCAATCTCAGTCATTTGGTCACATCTTTCTCTTCTCAGAAATCTGAACCAGTCTCTTCCACCCTCTTCTCCCTTGTTCTTCAACAATTTTTTTTTCATCTTTTGCTCTAACCTCACTTATCATGCCTTCCACCACAAGTGTACATCATGCCTTCCACCACAAGTGTACATCATGCCTTCCACCACAAGTGTACATCATGCCTTCCACCACATGTACTCCCTCAATGCCATACCAGCCTCTGCCATTGTAGCTTCTCCTCTCTCAACCAGTTTCTTTACACTCTTCTGCACCCTGTTTCTTCTCTTTCTTTCCAGCTTTCCTCTTTTTAATTTCATATCATACCACGCATTTAAAGGCTCTGTCTGGAGATGGGGTTCGACATACCCAATTGTCCTAGCTCCTACTCTTTCCAGGGTAGTGGCTAGGGCATCATTTGTCGCGCTCACTCCTTGCACACCCTGCCACACAGCATTTGTTAATTTAACCTGGGATTCATCCCACTTGGCATCCCGTAGTCTCCATTTCTGCTTTTTGTTTGTTCTCTTGGTCACACCCTTCTTCTGTTGTTTGCCAATTCTGAAATTCATCACTAGCATGTTATGGTCACTTGTAACATCAATCAAGCAACCCTCATCCACCCACATGCTTGTGACTTGGTTTTGTGCTCTTTCATTCACAAGCATGAAATCAATGGCAGACTTCTGTACTCTTGCACTCCATGTCTCTTTCCCAATCCCAATAGTAACATTCAGGTTTTCAAGATGCATCTCTTCAGTAAAGTCAATTAGCTTTTGTCCATTTTTTTCACTTCCTCTCCTAGTAGTCCAATGTGGCCATACATATCTCCCATTATCAAAATCTTTTCATTCCTGTTTCCTTGGACCACCTTCTTCACAATTGCATACTTTCTTTCATTATCTCTTGCAGCATCAACGCCAGCCGTTGTCAAGTAGCATACCACCAGAACAAGGCTCTTGGTTTTGCCGCAGCGTTTGTGTTGAATCCTTTCTGCCAGTATGTCCTCACTCATGTCACAGCTCCTTACGTCAATCTCATCAACTTCGAGTCCAATCTCTTTCTTCTACAGAACACCAATTCCTCCACCTGCTTGAGCCACTTGCTCCTACCCTTACCAATCATTTGGTATTGTTCACTAGATTCATTTACTTTCTCTCTTCGGTGGGTCTCAGTTAGAGCCACCACATCCATACCCCACTCATACATTTCTGTAGACATATCTTCTAGTTTACCAACACCCCATCCTCTTACATTCACACACCCTAACCGCATGTTCACCTCTTTATCTTTACTTTGACTCCGTCGTAACATCTGCTCACCATTCGGCCTCTTCCCACGCTTCATGCTCAAGTACTTGCTGCTTGCATCTATCCATCTGATCAACCTCTGTGCCATCCTTGCATCCCCTGTCGCATTCAGGTGTATTCGATCCTTACCAAACATCTCCAGACCAAAGAGAGGATCCATGTTTATAAAACTAGCTCCTGTGTTACCAGTTTCTTCCCAAGAGTCCCGGTACAAGCTCAAAACAGCCTCATGGAGCTTGGTTTTTACCTCTTTCCGGGCTTCCTCGTACTGCTGCTGGTGGGTCTGCTGCGACCGCGGCACAGCCTCACGAATACCCTAATTTCTATCTTATTGCTTTCACTGTGTCAACGATCAGTCTCACAGTGGTATCTCTCTCTCTCTCTCTCTCTTCAACAGTCCGTGCCCTCCTCCTTGGATGACAATCATGCCATCCTTCCTACTTACACAAACTCCAGTGCCTCCTCAGTCACACTCATTATGTGTGCTCCGTTCATGCTCATAAGCTTACTCTCACCACTCAGTCTCACATGCCTCTCAGAAGTTCTTCACCATACAGTCGCCTACCACAACAACTGGGACAGGCATCTGTTTCCCAGGTGGCTCTTGATGCTCCCCTCCTGCCTCAGCCAGTGCTGCATTCCCTGCCTCAGAATCAGATGGAGTGGCTCCCTCAGCAGCCCCAGTGGATTTGGTAGAGACCGTCTTACCAGTACCATGCTCCTCTTTTTCTCCTACTGGGTCAGCTGCCTCACTGATGGCCTGAAATCTGTTGGTGTCCTCGCTGGGCTTTTGTTTTGCCCCTACGTGCAGTTAGCCATGAACCATGTCCATCCTCACCTTCCTTGGCTTCAATAAAGCACCATTCTTTTCATCTTCACATTCAAATCACTCATGTCTCCCTCCCTGCATGTCTCCAACACCATCACTTTGTCACAAAGCTCCGCAATCATTTCCATCATACATTTCCTCGCAAAGAATTCCATTGCATCTACGTCCTCAAGTGTCTTACGATCCATGCAGTCCCAGTCTTCCATATTGAGCCATTTACTGCATTCCATACACTCAATAGCTTGTTGTACCACACTGCCATTCTTGCTCACCTTATCAACCACTTAATCCGGTTTCACCGACACCACTGCATCCCTCATTCCATTTCTCCGTGTATTCATTCTGTCTGCTCCCATTTTCTCATTGCGTAAGGCAGTAGTCAGTCAAAGAGGAGAGATGCTTAGAGCAGTAGTCATTCAAAGAGGAGAGATGCTTAGAGCAGTAGTCAGTCAAAGAGGAGAGATGCTTAGAGCAGTAGTCAGTCAAAGAGGAGAGATGCTTAGAGCAGTAGTCAGTCAAAGAGTAGAGATGCTTAGAGCAGTAGTCAGTCAAAGAGGAGAGATTCTTAGAGCAGAAGTTAGTCAGATTACTCAACTAGCACTCAACTCAGGACAGGGCCCTAGGCTCTCTCCATAGAAGAGTGTGCAGGCCGGTAGGTTGGTTCAGATGGTGTAGGTTCACTGGTAGTCGGTTGCCGTCCGTCGGAGAGTCGCCGGTTGATCCTCGCGATGAAAATAATCAAATGCTCCTTACCCCCCAAAAAAATCATGAAGTTTGGGCTAATGTATTTGCTCTACTATTATTCACTCAGATTTTGAACTATGTGGCACAATCTACACTCTAATATAATTGTCACTTTTCTCACAAAATCACACACCAAGACACAACACGTGCTGCGGATCGCCCAGGACGATTTCAAGAAGACAAGAAGACAAGACTTATCAAGCATGACGGCGCAATAGCCTCTTCATTACTGCTCCTGTGGCCAGCTGGCTGTGCACCACCTTAGAGCGCGCGCAGTATGCTGGCAAACGCGGTGCCGTGCTGACGGTGCGCCACGGGAGTGTGCGCGTAGTAAAGCACATGAGACTGTGCGCCAGGTAGCTGATTGACACGCGCCGTGTTTGTGCGGTGACATTTGGTCTTTGATCATAGTGTGCGGCAAACTGTGTGACTTCTGATGTTTTTACAACCAATAAAGATGTCGCTATCGAAACTTTTGGAAATTGTTTGGCGCTGACACAATGAGGACAATACTTATGGTATCCAAACTACGGTATTGATGCTGTGCAGTAATTTTGTGTCTGAGTTACGTGATGAACAATTTACAGTTGGCAAGAGCTTGGTGGCTGTATTCATGAAGACGAATCGATATGATAACTTCTTTTATTTCTAGCCTAAAAGAGTGCAAGTATACCGTTATTGTTGTTGCAATGCCTCAAGATCTGGAGAAATGGTCTCATTTTGTCTCCCGTATTTTTTTAACATGATCCTTTCATGTGATTGAATTCTCCGGCTCTAATATGTTCGTCAAGTTTATGGTCTAGACGCAGCCGAGCCCCTGCTATCCGTCTTAATTGGTCTTACTATATACTTTCTTAGTTGTATCCATTAAAAGCCACATCGTATGATTACGAAGCATTTAAATACTGTCCTTTTTAGTTGTATGCATTCAAAGCCACATGGTAAGATTACGAAGCATTAAAGTATCCCCAAACGGCATCGTATTTCTGACCTGGCCAGCAGAATGACGAGTGCCACGTGTCACTCATCACAGTTTCCCTGTTTCCTAAACTGTGTGGGTGCGTCCGTTCGTCCCTTGCAACGCTCTGCACAAAAATCGAAACTCCTCTTGAGTTGAGAAGTTCTCATGGCGTGCAATACATCTTTTAATTTAAAAATGTTGTGGAGTACTACTATACAACGCTAAGGTTTTTTGTTTTACAATAATTTTTTCTTCGGGTCCCCTCATCCAGTTTCTTAAGGTATCATATGATACGATGCATCACTAGAAAGATGTCGTGGAGTACTACTATGCAGTATCGCAACTCCAAGTCGTCAATGCGTTTTTAGAAATCGTCTGCTCCTACTCGGTTTGACGTATAAACATTAGGAAGCTCTTGCAGAATGTGGCGATAAAGTGTTTTTTTTTTATAACGAAATCTGTAGAAGGCCTTTTTTTGATGAATCTAAAAATCTTGTGAAATGACTAATCGTCTCTCCTACTGCCATGTGGTATTATATATACAAGCCCTTGCAGGATACTTCGAGGATTTTTCTATCCAAATACTGAATCTTGGGTGCCTTGAAACCATTTTGCAACTGTGCGTCAATCTCATTGAGTTGAATGCTGCGCTGACTTGAATAACCTGAGATGTATGGTGAATAACCCGAGTTGTAGGGTGAATAACCTGAGATATATGGGGAATAACCTGAGATGTATGTGGTATTATCAGAGATGTAAGTGGAATGACCCGCGATGCTGGGTGTATAACCCGAGATGTAAGATGAATAACCTGAGTTGCTGGATGAGTAACCTGAGTTGCTGGACGAATAACCTGAGTTGCTGGATGAATAACCTGAGTTGTAGGATGAATAACCTGAGTTGTAGGATGAATAACCTGACATCTGGGATGAATAACCTGAGATGTAAGATGAATAACTTGAGATGTATGGTGAACAACCTGAGATGTATGGTGAATAACCTGAGATGTACGATGAATAACCTGAGATGTATGGTGAATAACCTGAGATGTAGGCTGAATAACCTAAGATGTAGGCTGAATAACCTGAGATGTAGGCTGAATAACCTGCAATGTAGGCTGAATAACCTTTGATGTAGGCTGAATAACCTGATATATAGGCCGAATAACCTGATAAATATGCTGAATAACCTGAGATATATGGTGAATAACCTGAAATGTATGGTGAATAACCTGAGATGTAGGGTGAATAACCTGAGATGTTAGCCCTCCCTGCTGCTCCCGTGTAAGTCATACGTACACACATGTATATGCATTACTATCGTCGTAAGCATGATCTATGTGAAGTTGCTGTTGTCAGTCCCGCCTTAATTGCATGCGGCCAAATAACTTCCGTTCACTTTAGATGAGCTTGTTAGCTACTGGTTGCCTCTCTTGTTACTAATTACATTGATGGGTCATACCGAGGGAAGCGACCTTCTGGTCTGGCATCCCTAATCTGTGAAGGACTCGTCATTAGCGACCGTCAACGTACAGGAAGCCTCCTTCGCTATGCACGCTATAATACATTGATATGGGGACATGCCACACCACCGATCACTGGGTACCATCACCAGTACCAGCGACGGTACCAACACCACGACACCACCGATCACTGGGTACTACACAGGTACAAGTGATTCTAACAACACCATGACACCACCGATCACTGGGTACCATCACCAGTACCAGCGACGGTACCAACACCACGACACCACCGATCACTGGGTACCATCACAAGTAAAAGTGATTCTAACAACACCATGACACCACCGATCACTGGGTACCATCACCAGTACCAGCGATGGTAGCAACACCACGACACCACCGATCACTGGGCACCATCACGAGTACAAGTGATTCTAACAACACCATGACACCACCGATCACCGGGTACCATCCCCAGCACCAGCGACGGTAACACCACCATGACACCACCGATCACTGGGTTCCATCACCAATACCAGCGATGGTAACAACACCATGACACCACCGATCACTGGGTACCATCACCAGCACAGCTATGGTAACAACACCATGACACCACCGATCACCGGGTACCATCAACAGTACCAGCGACGGTAACAACACCACGGCACCACCAATCACCGTATACCATGATCAGTACCGTCGATGGCAACAACACCGTGACACCACCAATCACCGCATATCATGATCAGTACCAGCGATGGTAACAACACCACCCGCCATCACCAACGCTAACCTCGGTAACACGACCACATCATCGTCATCGGAAGCTTTCGCCACCTAATCTGGTTCAATTTACGACCTTCTCTCACCCCGATGCCACCCGCTGTGGTGCACCCCTTCTCTGTTGTTCCACACAAGAAAGTCAACTGCTTGCTCGATGATTAATTCAACTCGAATTTATAGCCCGCGTGCGCTCCCATTGTCTTGGTTGTTGTGGGCTCTCTTTCGTGGTCGAGTGTCAGTTACGTACACACTTTCGTGGATGTTGTTTATGGTTGCGGCTGCGCGTGAAAGACGCTATTAAAGCGTGCTCGATCTCCTCCCCCGGGACCTCCCACCGGCGTCTTGCCATTTAGGGATGAGACTCGCCGCTGTAAATTGGTTTAAAGGTTGCTTATAGAATAGTTTTCACGCTGTATTTAATTATTGGACATGCAGGACGAATGCGAGGAGGTGTTGGGAAAACGAAAGCTGGTTTTAATGGTTCGAATTTAGTGTCTGCTCAGCTTTCGGTAGTGAGGGAAACTTGTGCAGGACCGACCCTCAGGCGGACGTGAATATTTCTCTTTAGCTTGGACACCAATAACGGAATTTAGTTGCTCATGGTATCGTCCGCCAATAAACGGACCACGGTACGGAAACCGGAGTTGGCTTAGAGGCTTTTGGCCCAGTGGCAGGGCTTGAGCAACCGGCTTTGGGTTTGAGGGTTGGGTAACGTTTTGTGAGGGGTTTTAACTAGAACTGTGCTGAGACTGAGTTTGACGCCGATACTGGCCCTCCAAAATATAAAGATGCCAACTAACAATCATTTCATCGTATGCATATTGTTTGAATTTCACAATTTCTGATTTTCTTTTTTAGGCGATGAATGTAACTAGATAAAATGAGTACCAGTAGCTACATTAAACTTTGACCCACTAAATAATTGCCCCACATAGAGCGTTGTTAATTTAAAAAATATAATCCTTGTTTGTGTTCTGAATAAAACAAATGAACATCCAATATTTTTTTATGATTAAGTGCCAATCAAAATACAATTCAACAGCATACCTGATTATGAAGTCTAGCCCACCCACTCCGAGAGATTGAGATCTGGAGCAATTAAATTACAAACCATGCTTGAAGCGGGTCCATCAAATATTATTTCGATCTACGAGGTTGTGTTTAGGTATACACATGCTAATTTGTGCCTCATAATAATTCATTCTATGCCAAAATATAAAGAGGGTCCATCAAATATTATTTAGATCTAAGAAGTTGTGTTTAGGTTTACACATGCTAATTTGTGCCTCATAATAATTTATTCTATGCCAAAATATGAAGAGGGTCCATCAAATATTATTCCGATCTAAGAAGTTGTGTTTAGGTTTACACATGCTAATTTGTGCCTCATAATAATTCATTCTATGCCAAAATATGAAGAGGGTCCGTCAAATATTATTTCGATCTACGAGGTTGTGTTTAGATACACACATGCTAATTTGTGCCTTATAATAATTCATTCTATGCCAAAATATTCCATGATAAGCAGTTTGCTTCTCTCACAATCTTCGTTCGCCGATATACTGATACCAACCCACCATCACCGCTACAGTTACCTTCGTACTAATTGAAGTTGCACGCTGAACATAAGAAGTAGATTTACAGTTTATTTGAGGGAAGCTATCACAACAAAGTTCAGGCTCGTTAGAAAGGAGAACACTTCCTTGGTAGTTTATTTGAGAGAAGGTATCACAAAAAGTACAGGCTCGTTGAAAAGAAGAACACTTCTTTGGCAGTTTATTTGAGAGAAGGTATCACAACAAAATTCAGGCTCGTTAGAAAGGAGAACCCTTTCTTGGCAGTTTATTTGAGGGAAGGTATGACAAAAAAGTACAGGCTCGTTAGAAAGAAAAACACTTCCTTGGCAGTTTATTTGAGGGAAAGTATCACAAAAAAGTACAGGCTCGTTAGAAAGAACACATCCTAGGCAGTTCATTTCAGGGAAGGTATCACAAAAAAGTACAGGCTCGTTAGAAAGAAGAACACTTCCTTGGCACTTAATTTGAGGGAAGCTATCGCAAAAAAGTACAGGCTCGTTAGAAATGAAAACACTTTGGCAGTTTATTTGAGAGAAGGTATCACAAAAAAGTACAGGCTTGTTAGAAAGAACACTTCCTTGGCAGTTTATTTGAGGGAAAGTATCACAACAAAGTACAGGCTCGTTAGAAAGAAGAACACATCCTTAGCAGTTTAGTTCAGGGAAAGTATCACAACAAAGTACAGGCTCGTTAGAAAGAAGAACACTTCCTTGGCAGTTTATCTGAGGGAAAGTATCACAACAAAGTACAGGCTCGTTAGAAAGAAGAACACTTCCTTGGCGAATGTTTGTGTAGCGTATGTTTCTCATTATTCGGTAAGACAGAGTTTGTGCTGGCGTTCCACCACAGTATGTGATATATTCTGAGCGACGCAAAAATAAACCAACGGTGCCGAAACGCGTTTGAAGGCTTTATATATTATTGTAATATATTAACTTGAAAATTTACAATTCGGTCTGTCCACCTACTCGATCACATCATGCGAACAAACAGACAATCAACAATCAATCAGGCTAAGTACAAAAAAAATACTGCAGACCTTCTGTCGCAAAAAAAAAAACGCCGGCTAAAGCTAAACATCCACATGACGACGCTGCTTTTAACGAGTTTACAATCAACAGAAGCGTCATAAAGAAGGCCCTGAAAACTAAACCGAATCCATTTCTTAGCTTTGTTTCGAGAAAAATAATTCAACATTCGTAATAAGTCCACTTGAGAACGATAGCGACGAGCTTGAGACGGATGACACTAAAATGAGTATCCTACTAAACTAATTTTTGTTTTGTATTTACGTTAGAGTAAACTTTTCCAGGTCCTGACCAAGTTCATTCCAGAACAGTGAAGGAGACTGGAACAAAATCGACGAACACCTATCGAGATTTTTCACCCAGTGGCATTTACCCCCTCTCAATGGAATGAGGTCAACGTTACTCCAATTTAGAGGGAAATTAGTCTCGCCTCAGTCATTGGTATATTGATGGAAAGTTTGATTTCCAATAAAATTAATGAAATTTTGGAAACCTACGAGTTGTTGGGTGAAGCAGGGCTTTAGACACAATCGTTCCTGTTTTACTTATAAACCTGCTGTATCATATACATTGATTTCCTAAAGGCGTTCAATAAAGACCCCTCACAGACGCCCAGTTAGTAAATCGCACAGCATCGGGATTCGAGGCGAGTTGAATAACTAGATAAAATGTTGGCTCACGGACAGACGGCATCAAATTATACCTAACGGAGCCTCCTCCCCTTGGGGTAATGTAACAAGCGGCGTGCCTCTAGGATCCGTTTTTGGTCAAGTTCTCTTTATAGGGACAAATTAAATTTAATGTCGACATCTTTACAGTTATGCACCCACATAGGTTGTATAATCCAAAGTACGAATATTTCATGTCCGGAATGACATAATTCCTGTCACCAAAGAGAGAGAAACAGATAGGAGTCATCAGTAACGATGTAAAAGCAGCAATCAATGTAGCGATGCTGCTTAAAAGTAATAAAATGCTAGGTGTGCATGAATTCCTGCGCTATCTCGTAAAAGAGCAGACACTTCAAGTTATAAACTGCATTCGCTTGATCGTATCTCAAGTATTCAGTTTATAAACTGCAATCGCTTGATCGTACCTCAAGTATTCAGTTTATAAACTGCAATCGCTTGATCGTATCTCAAGTATTCAGTTTATAAACTGCAATCGCTTGATCGCACCTCAAGTATTCAGTTTATAAACTGCATTCGCTTGATCGTATCTCAAGTCTTCAGTCCAATTTTGGTCTCAATTTGTTTGAAAATGCGTTATTAAATTACAGAATGTTTGGCGTTGAGCTGCCAAACCTATCCCTCCGTTGCGCAGTAAATCGTTGGAAGATTGACTTTGTAAACTCGATATCCGAGTCAGGGGCGACATGATCGAAGTCTGGAAAATTTTGAAGAGTAAGACAAAAACGTTGACCGAGCGAGCCTTCTTACTATAAATGCGAACGAAGTTAGCAGGAATGATTTAATGAATACAAAACCGTTGGTTAGCGTTTTCCACTCGCCAGCGCGTAACGTTTTCACGTCTAGAATTGTCAAGGAATGGAACAAACTGTCAGCGGAAGTTGTGAACAACGATACAATCGACTCGTTCAAGTCACGGCCCGACAAATTTTACCAGAATCGCCGCTAATTATCTTCCGGATGTAGCACGCTTCAGTAACAGTCTCCTTCATTCTTATCTGTATATTCGTTAAAGGAATAGGTGTCCCGTCATGTGCCGGGCATAGTAGCACGGTGAATAAGGTGCCCGTCATTCGTACCTACTCGTAGCGAAACGGTGTCCAGCAATGACACCGGTAGCATTGGCTTAACGAGGAATGTAACCGAGACATCTCAGATCAACATCGTGGGTCGTTAGTTTGCTCTTCAGGTGATGATTTGGGTTGTTCTGAGTATAATCGTTGAGTTATTTTCACTACAACCTTTCCATTTCTTGCTCTTATGATACAGAAATTTCACGGACATTGGATGTTCTCTTAGACCCTTTACTTCAGAGATAATTATTTCTTTGCTATCAGAAGGCAATCTGGCTAGCGACATAATTCCTGTTGTTGTCTTCTTGCTCTGAGGAAACTCCTAAATATTTGGCGCGGGAACTTTTTAGTTCGGTGTTTTTTTTGCACAATTTTTTACATGGTTTATTAAATTTAGGTTTGTGGTATCGGCAAAGTATCATAATTTTTGACCGATTACCGATACCTCTAAGAACAGCGATACCGATTCTCCGACACAGATCGGGTTCGAACCCCCCGTGGTTGCTCTCAACTCCAGGCCCAGTTATTTGCACCATACCACTGATAAAGGATCTAGGCCCAGTTGTTTGCACTATCATCGCTGATGAAGGATCCAGGCCCAGTTGTTTGCTCTATCATCGCTGATAAAGGATCCAGGCCCAGTTGTTTGCAATATCATCGCTGATAAAGGATCCAGGCCCAGTTGTTTGCACTATCATCGCTGATAAAGGA
This sequence comes from Gammarus roeselii, assembly GCA_016164225.1. Lineage (NCBI taxonomy): Eukaryota > Metazoa > Arthropoda > Malacostraca > Amphipoda > Gammaridae > Gammarus > Gammarus roeselii. The sequence continues at coordinate 491 of SDVV010027612.1, read as the reverse complement.
TCCAGGCCCAGTTGTTTGCAATATCATCGCTGATAAAGGATCCAGGCCCAGTTGTTTGCACTACCATCGCTGGTAAAGGATCCAGGCCCAGTTGTTTGCAATATCATCGCTGATAAAGGATCCAGGCCCAGTTGTTTGCACTATCATCGCTGATAAAGGATCCAGGCCCAGTTGTTTGCAATATCATCGCTGATAAAGGATCCAGGCCCAGTTGTTTGCACTACCATCGCTGGTAAAGGATCCAGGCCCAGTTGTTTGCAATATCATCGCTGATAAAGGATCCAGGCCCAGTTGTTTGCACTATCATCGCTGATAAAGGATCCAGGCCCAGTTGTTTGCAATATCATCGCTGATAAAGGATCCAGGCCCAGTTGTTTGCACTACCATCGCTGGTAAAGGATCCAGGCCCAGTTGTTTGCAATATCATCGCTGATAAAGGATCCAGGCCCAGTTGTTTGCACTATCATCGCTGATAAAGGATCCAGGCCCAG
>SDVV010027611.1:0-12077 GCA_016164225.1 Gammarus roeselii | reverse complement strand
AAATCCTTAAGAAAAAATAATATTAGCTAGTCAGAAATATTAAATACTTCCTTTTCCTCGCTTAATGAAATTAACTAATCAAAAATAAATACATGGCACCATCAGTACCGCCTTTCCGCGGCTTAGAAGCAGCAGACCGCTCTAGCCGATGCAGTACTTCACTCTCGTGCCGTCTGTAGTCGAGCAAGGTAATACGCCTTTAGTGTCGTGCCAAAGTGTAGGGTTATCAGTAGGTTCAGTGAAGTTAGTGAGGAGACAGCACAAACAAATTGTAAGTACATTATTCATAACACTTTTTCTCTCTCTCCCCGCTAGGCTCCATCACCATTCTCCTGTCAAATGGAGCAACTCCCCAGCCGAGAGAACACAGGAGAAAACCCAAGACATAATCTTGTGACATGTTGACCTATTTACTAATATTCTCGGCCAATATTCAGCCACACATGATAGGTTGTGTTATTGATGTATAATTGTAAATTTTCATTTGCATGCACAGCCACACTAGGATTATATAGGACAGCCGGTGGCTGATGCATTTAATTTAATTTAATTTGATATAATTGAATTAATTATTGCACTGATCCAAAGTAAAAATCAGTATCACGGTTTTTATTGTTTTTCAACCCTATGGCTCATGGGCAAGTAATTACGTTGAATGCTTGAAGAAAGCAATTTCACACAGTTACCGGCGTCCACCGTTGGATTCATAGATATGTTCTCGTATAAATGGTAAACCCGTGTACTTCCATAATATTGTTTTTTATAAATCTATTATCAATAAAATTTTACTTATAAATGTGTGTTTGCAATATCCTAATTTAAATCGAATGCATAGCAATGAATTGCAGTTATGCAACATGGCTTGCAATGAATTGCAACACAACGCCTACTGTCTTGTAATTGAAACTGCACTTGGTTACGTAAGGTTACGTAGATATATACATATATATCTCATCAGCTCCAAACAGGAAGCGGACTAATTTTCGAACGGAATATATAAAGCGAGTGACTAATGATTATCAAACTGACGTGTAGAGATGAAATCCCGCGATTAGAGAGAATCTCAAGTGGAGGGGGTCTCGAGATAACATCTGTGCCTGAGACAGTGATGGTTAGAGGTCTACCACCAAGCCTGTGCCACTTCACTGAAACTGTATACTGCCTGTAATGTCGGTGTGCTACTGCCTAGTACTGCCTGCGATGACCGTATCCTACTGTAGATATACTGAAACTGTGAAAAATACAATGAGGAAAAGGCACTTGGATTCAATCCAATACTATGGCTTTTGCTCTATAATAACAAAAAAACTACATAATACTGCATTCACTTATGAAAAACAGGTCATCACTTCTAAATTAGATAATGATCGAGCAATATATTAATGCATCAGCCAGTTGAAATCCTATCACAATGCTATAAGTCACACAAAATAAGTTACCGGGGAGCAATACAATAAATACCCACTGAGTATATTATAGCGATGCGTGCGACGCTGAATAATACGATATATAAATAAATATTTATAAACATATACTATTAATAAAGAAAAATGTAAACTACACATACGGTCAACCTGCTACCCAATACAGGTCGAATCAACCAATCAAAAAAAAAAGTTGAAATACGATGAATACATGAACTAATGAAGAAATATTACAAAATCTAAACATATACTATTAAAAACAATATATCCTACGCGTAATCATAAGCAATCAAAATTTGCATTTTTGTACAGCTCAGACACCTACACGCCTCCATTGGCCTTTTAGCCACACCTACACGCCTCCATTTACGTTTTCGCACAACATAGACGCCTACACGTGAGATAAGGCGTGAAATAAGGCATTTTAGCAACACTTTCATCTACTATTGGAGAGCAAAAATGAAACACCCAGAATCTAGGAATTTTGCGCCCCACCAGTAGCTATAAACTGTGCGAAAACGCAAATGCGAAGGAATTAGATAGAAATAAATAGAATTACTTTCAGTCTAGGGAGTTTGCACCCCATATTTTCACGGACGACCAAAATCAGGTAGGCCGCTAACGGGTGACTCATTCGGATGGACGGACGGACAGCGTTCGGATATACACTAGCAAGATATTATGTTCTGAACATTTTTCCATTTGTATTTTGATATTTATCGTATTTGTTCATGTTTTTTCTTCTTTAGATGGTTGTATTAGGGTATAAGTGGTCACTAATTGTTGCTCGTTATATATATTTATTTGGTTCTGGTAGGGATAGTGTTATACCAAGTTTCTAGAGGGACGCGGTAGAGGACCTTCAAGGCAAAAAGTTGGATGCGCTCCTGGAAAATTAGGTAAGGTTGCTCTTGTCTGTTCTTCGTCTTATAAATGATTTCCGTGGCCTTGTTTGCTTTGTTTGAGTGTATGTATCGTTATATATTTATGTCTGGATTATAATTCTATATATTTTTCTGTACATATATGTTTTTTTCTTATCTAGTTGGGGTATAATTGACTCATTTTTTAGCGGTGGGGATGCTTGGTACCAGCTTGATATTGAATTTAGGCTATGTTTGGTTTTCCATCGATTTATTTCATATGTAGCTATATAATATCTATAGGAATAGTATAGTTTATTAGTCTGGTAGTTCGCGGGTTGATGTTTGTATTTTGGGTTGATGCAGCAGCTTCGTTCGAGAATCTATCTACTCCATAATGAATTATCCAGGTTTGAACCAGATATATCGGCGTTTCATTGACGCGGTGTTCCAATAGCGAGAGTACCTGAACGCTATGGATTTATTTGTAAGTTATTATATTGTGTTATGCATACTTAGTAATGTTCGGTTGAATTTGTGGTGTTCTTTGGAATTTTGAATAGTAATCTCATACAGTTATATGATTTTTTAGGATATTTTAGGTTCGCATCGTCAATGTAGCACAATTTTTTCCTGACATAATAGGACGGTTATTGCATCATTTTGGTATTTTATATGTATATATGACATTCTGTTACGATTAAGCCGTGGTTACTTAAGTTAAAAAAATGTTGATTTAACCTAATTTTGGACTGAGTTGGCGAGTAGTTTTTATCAGATTTTGTATATACTATAGCGTGTTCGTGTAGAAGTATTCCACACCATTTACTATAGGTTTCAGCGTATGTTGCTCGCATGTCCTGGTATCTTATTCACGTCAGTTGTTTGGTTGGTTACATGCTTCTCTTTCCCGTTCGTTATGGTTTTTAATGTTTGTTTTGGGTATGGTAGATAATTGATCTTCCTGCTTTGTTATAACTCGGGAGTTTTAGTATGGGTCTTTCAGTTTTTTATGTTCTTTGCACAGTTTAAATGTTCGATGCAAGGTATTGGATATTTTAAACATTATTGTGATATTATGATATACCACGTTTGTATCTGCAATGTAGAACATTATTTCAGGTATAATTTAGTTACAAGTTTTATATTTTTAGTGTTTAATATATCTTCTTACATCCTGGCAATGTTTGACTTGGATATTATAGATATAGAAGTTTTGATTTGTTACAAACTTTATCTTGCTGTTAGCTTATTGTATGTTTATTGTAGAACCATACTTCAATGTTTAGGAGGAGTTAGAGAGTCCCTAGGCAAAAGCTCGTTGTGTTTATTCCTATTTGTGTAAGTAGACTGATTTACTGTGACGGATACCATTGTGTATTACAATTTTCACGTGAATTATAACAGAGTAGAGAATCTTATTTGGCTATTTTTATAGTTGTTGTTGTTGTTGTGTGATTTTTCCACGATAATCATAGGAATGTATGTTTAAGAGGTGTAAGTCCGTACTGCATCTTTATGGAATTCCGTCATTGAACCCTAGCAAATGTGTAGTTTAACGTTTTAGAAGACGATTTACTGGATGGATTGGCCCTGGTGTAGAGGTGGTTTACACTCTTTGGTTGTCATTTGGAGTTCATCCATGTTCAACGTGAATTTGTGAGTTCTTGTGGACGTTGATCTTAAGTTCCATGGGTTTGTTAGAGATTATGCGACAAGCTGCTCATCGTTGTAGTGATTTACTTGGGTTGTTAGTTACCAGAAGCCCATTTTTTATGACCACACTCTTTGAGACCCATGTCAGGCTCATTCTTGACAACTGTACCTGTGTAGAGATGTTAGCTTATGTCCAGGATGTGACTTTGCTCGACGTTGTTCAGAGTAGATGGACTAAACAGCTGCATGGTACGTCTGAGGTATTGTATCATGACCGGGTGTTGCCTCTAAATTTGTCATATATCACTGGTAGTTTGCTGAGAAGCGTCCTAGTAAAGCATTGTAGAGTTCGTTGTTATGATACAGTGAGCTTTGATTTCCTCCTACTAGAGGCATAGCATCAGTTAGGTCTAGGAATTTGCTATAGATTTGAATGGGTATCGTAGTGAAAATAACATTATTCGCATGAACTCAATGTTAAATGTCAGACATTTTCGGTATAGCTGTTATGTTACTATATAGTTTTTCATGAACCAGATCACCTTAGGAGTTGAAGTGTAGGATTATTCATATTTTCGCTAAGATCGGTAGTGTACGTGGGCATCGTGTATTGATTGACCATACACCTTTCTATATTGGTGTAGGTTATATCCTCTGGGGTATGGCAGGATACGCCGTATATCACAGTTAATCAATGTCGGTTAGGGTAGAGTAGAGAATCTTCTTCAGCTAATTTTTATAGTTGTTGTTGTATGTTTCGATTGGTTATCATGAGAATATATTTGCATAAGGTATAAATTCGCCTAATTTCATAGAATATTGGGTATAAAACACTTGATTTGATGTAACGATCTAAAATATTGGTATGTTTCACCTCTCGACACTGGATTTGGGTCCGGTTCCATGTCGTCTTGGAGAATCGGTACCAGATTTGTGTAGAGTGTTAGTGTTTTAAAATTCTTCAATAATTTAATATACATCTCAATTATGTTATCCGCTTGCATGTCTTTACTAGATTCTTATTCCCGAATATCATACTTTTATAAATGCTTGTGATACGTTTGCAGTTGTGCACTTAGAAGTTATTGATTAATTCAGGCTTTGTTGTGAGATTGTGTTCCAATTTAGAATATCTATCTTATTTGAGCATTCACAATATCCACTGTAGCATTTTTCACTAAAGGTTTGTGAAGATGGCTGTAAACCTCACTCGTCCTAACCTAATCTGACCAAGGATTATATTTTTCCCCGTTTTTCAAGCTTATGTTTTATATTCTTTCATTGATTTAAGCTTCAATCATATCAAATCCATCCACTTGACTCTGTAGTTTTTACCAATCTTCATTAGTTGATATACCTACATATATATATTTTTTCACTTTGCTTGTAATAAGTTCAGTTACATCGACTAGTTTCAAGTAATGTTAGGCGATCGCTCGTTAGTAGACTGTAGAGTTCAAAACGTTTATGTAAGCTTCCCGCATATGTCGGTGATTGTTATGGGTGTTGAAGTGTTAGCAAGTTTATGTATGGTTTCACTTGTTAGAATAAGATTTTGTTCTGAGTTGGATGTGTTGCTCCTACCATTTCCGTCTATTATGACGAATATTGAATAAATCCACTCCAACATTATTACAACAAATCTGTTATGTAAGGTCCGCAGTCAACAAGATCTAGGATATAAACCACGTCTTAGGTACATAACTAGCGAAATATATATCTGTACGACAACATTGATCAAATATCAATGAATGTATGTCGGCATATGCCGATATAATGTATGGCGTATACACGGTTGATGGCGACATATGCCGATATAATGTATGGCGTATACACGGTTGATACCGGCATATGCCGGTATAATGTAGACGTATTCACGGTTGATGTCGGCGTATACCGGTATAATGTTGGCGTATACATGTTTGATGCCGGCACAATGTAGACACACACACGTTTTGTATGTATATACAGGATCGGTTAACATCTGAGGCATTTTTACCTCTTTAGAATAAAATTCCCTTGTTTTTTCTTGTTACAAGATATTTAATGTGGGGCAGCTTTACGTCATGTTAGGTTAAAAGATCTAGTCATCCTAACCTAACCAACTTAACCAAGAATTATGTATCATCTTTCGAGATTTTCTGCTTACGTATGATACTTATTCATCGAATGGATCAGCTTCACAGCATGTTATGTTGAAAGAACTAATCATCCTAACCTTACCTAACCTATTGTATCCAAGAAATTATGTATTTTCGATCGAGTTTTCATGCGTGCATGTGATTTTCAGTGTTGTAGGATTAATGCATTACAATTATCTGAACTTGACTCTACATTTTGATCTATACTTTGCAGTTTTGATACTCACTTCCAATTTTGATTTAGCATATTTCATCCGTTTTCATGGATAATCTCATCGTTGTTTGATTGTTATAGCTATTTTACATATGATTCTTGATTTTTGATTGGACACAATTCTACATCACTTATACATGTTATTCACATCCATCAAAAAAAACTAACCTAACCTAACCTGACCTCATGTATAGTACCTAACCTAACTTATGTACGGTATGCAGTCATTGATATATACATATGAACCTCTCCAAACGACTCTAAATATCACTTTGACATATATGTTATTTATTTCGTTGTCACTCTTAACCCATATTAGTTAGCAGAGAGGACCCATTTTCAAACTTAGATAGATTGAATGTTACAGGTAATTTGTATTATTTTTGATTTGACACAATTCTACATCACTTTAACATGTTATCCCCCCCTCCCATCATAACCTAACCTAACCTTATGTATGGTATTCAGTCATTGATATTGCATATGAACCCCTCCAGACGACTCTACGAATCACTTTAACGTACATGTTATTTATTTCGTTGTCACTCTCGGCCCATATTATTTAGCGGAGAGGCCCCATTTCCAAACTGGGATGAATTGAACGCTACAAGTAATTCAAATTTTTATTCAGTCTCATACAATCGGACACATGCTCTCACGCTATGTTTCTCTTATTTTACTTCAATAGCTCCACATGGCTCTACAACCTTTGACGACTTGCATCTCTGATTTGCCGATTATTTCCTATAATTTTCATATTCATGACGATGAATTCGTTTCAAGATCTGATCGGACTCTGATCTATATCCTACCCATCTGTAAAGCATCTAGATCATTTACCTCGGGAAAGGTTTATGGCACATTTTGACACCTTGAAACATATTCTTCTACTGATTTCGACAATTCGATGTTACCTCCGACTGCAACGATGTTTACAATTGTTTGCTTAACCTTTGAGTATAGGATAATATAATCATTTTATTGAGAACTTACATAGTTTTATTAGTCTATTACATTATTTACAGACCTTACTGGCATCATCAATGACATCTACCTGTTTTTTTTATTTGAAACAGCATGGCTTGTACATCCAACCATACCCATCATCACTATATTTCAGTTTCCTCTCAAAATCTTTCATATACTCTATCATAGCTTTGATGCGAATACCGAAGACTGTTCCGTTTCCGTGAGTCCAAAAATGTATTGCTTCTTCTTGAACCTTAACTATTCGAAACTTCTCCAATTCAAAGTCATTCTGAACTTCATCATTGAGAAATGTTGCATACGAGCCAGATTTTCTTTTGTTCTTAGGTATAATTTGTTTTCCACTACATCAGCTTTATTAGTCCTGATGTTGATTTTTTCCCCTTGGATCATATCAAATTCGAGATTTGCTCTCTTAGTTCCACTAATCTTTGTTACATACGATTGTAACGCGCCGACATCAGTTACACAAAGCCGATTTCCTTTTTTCCTGCATCCATATATGATTCTTTTGATTCTTGTTTTACCTTTTTGATTCTTATTTTACCCATTCTGAGATAACTGATATTCTCAAAACTAGTCAATATTTGTTCAATCCGACTCATATCATCTTCGAAGATTTCTTCTTCCAACACTTGTAAACAAATTTTGAGATAGAAATATTCATTTATGTTTATTTTATGACGAAACGTGTGTCTCCGCTTGATCTCAACGTAACTCTGACTCCATTCTCGGTATGCAGCTAGCTATTATAAATTGATTACATGTTGTTTATCGCTAAACAATAGGCCTAACATTGCTCGCCTAGGTCATCATATTCGTATGTATGCATGTGTATAGGGCTGTGTACGTATGTGAATGTATATGTTCAAGCGTATGTACGTGTTACATGAGTTAAAAATGTTGAAAAAAATCAAAATTTCAATAACATTTCAAATTTTCGAGGGATGACAGAGCGAAGTCGGTGTATTGAAGTGATAACTTGGCTACTTGAGTATGGTGTTATCCCTCGAAAATTTGATATTTTATTGAAATTTTGAATTTCATTTTCTGTTTGTTTTACATTTGTAACTCATGTAACACGTACATACGCTTGAACAAATACATTCACATACGTACACAGCCCTATACACAAACATAGATACATACACAGTTGATGACCTAGGCGGGCAATGTTGGGCCTAATGTTTTGCGGAAAAGAACATGGAATCAACTTATAATAGTTAGCTGCATACCGAGAAAGGAGTCTGTTACGTTCAAATCAAGCGGAGACACGTTGCGTCATAGAACACAAAAAATGAATATTCATATCTCAAAAATTGTTCACAAGTGTTGGAATAAGAAATCTTCGAAGATGATAAGAGTCGGATCGAACAATTATTGACTAGTGTTAAGAATATCAGTTATCTCAGAATTGGTAAAACAAGAATCAAAAGAGTGGGAGATATAATTCATATATGGATGCAGGAAAAAAGGAAATCGGCTTTGGGTAACTGATGTCGACGCGTTACAGTCGTATGTAACAAAGATTAGGGGAACCAAGAGAGCAAATCTCGAAATTGATATGATCCAAGTGAAAAAAATCACCATCATGACTGTAATAAAGCTGATGAAGTGGAAAACAAATTATACCTAAGAACAAAAGAAAGTCTGGGTCGTATGCAAATTACTCAATGATGAAGCTCAGAATGACTTTGAATTGGAGAATTCTCGAATAGTTAAGGTTCAAGAAGAAGAAACATCACATATGTGAACTCATGGGAACGGAACAGCCTTTGATATTCGCATCAAAGCTATGATAGAGTATATGAAAGATTTTGAGAGGAAACTGTAATATAGTAATGATGGGTATGGTTGGATGTACAAACTATGCTGCTTCAATTAAAAAAAACGAGGTAGATGTCATTGATGATGCCAGTAAGGCCTGTAAATAATTCCAATAAATAATAATATAACTATGAAAATACCCAACAAAATTATTATATTATCCTAAACTCAAAGATTAAGTAAAGAATTGCAAACATCGTGTCAGTCGGAAATAACATCGAATTGTCGAAATCAGTAAAAGAAAATGTTTCCATGCGTGAACTTGTGCTATAAACCTTTCTCGAGGTGAATGATCTAGATGTTTTACAGATTGGTAGGATATAAATCAGGGTCCGATCAGATCTTGAAACGAAGTCATCGTCAAGAATATGAAAATTTTAGGAATTAATCGGCAAATCAGAGATACAAGTCGTCAAAGGTTGTAGAGCCAAGTGGAGATATTGAAGTAAAATAAGAAAAACCTATTGTAAGACCATGTGTCCAATTGTATGAAACTAATTACAAATTTGAATTACTTGTAGCATTCAATTCATACAAGTTTGAAAATGGGGCCTCTCTGCCAACTAATATGAGTCGAGAGTGACAACGAAATAAATAACATGTATGTTAAAGTGATATGTAGTATCGTTTGGAAGGGTTCATATGTATATATCAATGGATGCATACCGAACATAAGTTAGGTTAGGTACCATACATAAGGTCAGGTAAGGTTAGGTTTCTTGAATGGGTGTGAATAACATGTAAAAGTTATATATATGTAGAATTGTGTCAGTTCAAAAATCAAGAATCATATGCAAAATAGCTATAACAATCAAACAACGATTAATTTATCTAAGAAAACGGATGAAATATGCTATATCAAAATTGGAAGTGTGTATCAAAATTGCAAAGGATAGATCAAAATGTAGAGTCAAGTGATATTTGTTATGCATTAATCCTAAAAAACACTGAATATCATATGCACGCATGAAAAGTCGATCAAAAACACATCATTTCTTGGATACAATAAGTTAGGTTAGGATGATTAGTTCTTTTAACATAACATGCCGTGAAGCTGATCCATTCGATGAATAAGTATCATACGTAAGTAGGAAATCTCGAAATATGATAGGTAAGGATGACTAGATCTTTTAACCTAACATGACGTAAAGCTGCTCCACATTAAATATCTTGAAACAAAGAAAAAGCAAGAGAATTTGTTCTAATGAGGTACAAATGTCTCTGATGTTACCTTATCCTGTATATACATACAAAACGTGTGTGTGTCTACATTATGCCGGCATCAACCATGTATACGCCAACATTATACCGGAATATGCCGACATCAACCGTGAATACGTCTACATTATACCGGCATATGCTGGTATCAACCGTGTATACGTCATACATTATATCGGCATATGCCGCCATCAACCGTGTATACCCTATACATTATATCGGCATATGCCGACATATATTCATTGACATTTGATCAATGTTGTTGTACATTGATATATATTTCGCTAATTTGTTGTAATAATGTTGGAGTGGATTTATTCAATATTCGTCATAATAGACGGAAATGGTAGGAGCAACACATCCAACTCAGAACAAAATCTTATTCTAACAAGTGAAACCATACATAAACTTGCTAACACTTCAACACCCATAACAATCACCGACATATGCGGGAAGCTTACATAAACGTTTTGAACTCTACAGTCTACTAACGAGCGATCGCCTAACATTACTTGAAACTAGTCGATGTAACTGAACTTGTTACAAGCAAAGTGAAAAAATATATATTTGTAGGTATATCAACTAATGAAGATTGGTAAAAACTACTGAGTCAAGTGGATGGATTTGATATGATTGAAGCTTAAATCAATGAAAGAATATAAAACATAAGCTTGAAAAACGGGGAAAAATATAATCCTTGGTCAGATTAGGTTAGGACGAGTGAGGTTCACAGCCATATTCACAAACCTTTAGTGAAAAATGCTACAGTGGATATTGTGAATGCTCAAATAAGATAGATATTCTAAATTGGAACACAATCTCACAACAAAGCCTGAATTAATCAATAGCTTCGAAGTGTACAACTGCAAACGTATCACAAGCATTTATAAAAGTATGACATTCGGGAATAAGAATCTAGTAAACACATGCAAGCGGATAACACAATTGAGATGTATATTAGATTATTTAAGAATTTCAACACTAACTCTACACAAATCCGGTACTGATTCTCCACGACGACATGGAACCGGACCCAAATCCAGTGTCGAGAGGTGAAACATACCAATAGTTTAGATAGTTACATTCAATTAAGTGTATTTTATTCCAAATATTCTATGAAATAAGGCGAACTTATACCTAATACATATATATTTCTATGATAACCAACCTTCTACTGCTCGACGCTTTCATCGCATGCACACATCATTGGGTCAACCTTCTACAGCTTGACGCTTTCATCGCATGCACACATCATTGGGTCAACCTTCTACAGTTCGACGCTTTCATTGCATGCACACATCATTTTATCAACCTTCTACAGCTTGACGCTTTCATCGCATGCACTTATCATTGGGTCAACCTTTTACAGCTTGACGCTTTCATCGCATCCACACATCATTGGGTCAACCTTCTACAGCTTGACGCTTTCATCGCATGCACACATCATTTTGTCAACCTTCTACAGCTTGACGCTTTCATCGCATGCACACATCATTAAGTCAACATTCTACAGCTCGACGCTTTCATCGCATGCACACATCAATGGGTAAACCTTCTACAGCTCGACGCTTTCATCGCATGCACACATCATTAAGTCAACCTTCTACAGCTTGACGCTTTCATCGCATTCACATATCATTGGGTCAACCTTCTACAGCTTGACGCTTTCATCGCATGCACACATCATTGGGCCAACCTTCTACAGCTTGACGCTTTCATCGCATGCACACATCATTGGGTCAACCTT
>SDVV010027610.1:0-12078 GCA_016164225.1 Gammarus roeselii | reverse complement strand
AAAGGATGGGTAGGTAAAGATGCATGAGCAGGTGACTATTCTGTAAAAGAGATAAATATAGAACAATCAATATGAGTCACAGTCAAACATTCCTCCTAGAGGTCCTTGGAGAACATTAAGTAAGAAATCTTATTGTGAGGATATATATGAAGTTAGGAAATCATGCAAAAATGTGTATGTACAAATGAAAACAAGGGAACAGAATCAAAACTAGTAATCAAGGGATAACAGCATTGAAAGGCACTTTAATTTAGCAAATGAGAAGTTATTAATTCAATGAAGAAAAACAACAAAAATGTAAATCAAGGGGAACAACTGAGCAAGGTAAATAATTCGACAAACAAGGGATGGTTCAGGTAAGACCAGATGTTGATAGCTAATGCAAGAACAAAAGTTAATTAAGTGGATTTGGTTTCACAAAAAGAAAGTGCAAAAATAATATAAAAGCTAATGCAGAGATATGAATATTCATATAAGCAAAAGAAGTTATAACATACTGACTTAAACAAATGCTGTTGAAATTAAGTGAAAGCAAAACAACTAAGAAGCCTATGAAACTTAAGCAAACATGCTTAATAATACTTATTATTCCTATTGCTCATCACCAAACCCCACTCACTATAAAGAGTTCAATTGATAATACAGAACAGATAAAAACTCACCCAGTACAGCAGCAGCCAAATTAATAACCAAGTGAAAGATTAAAATAGTGTAGGACAACTTAGATATAGCAACAGCTCATGATAATAAGTCTGAAACGAACAGAAAAACTAATGATTACATATGTTAACACAAACATGAATGAAATAACACTCAGGAAAACACATGCATAGGCAAGGAACCATGTCACCAGGATAACAGACTGCTTGGGCTCACAAGTAGAATGCACCCGGTAACATACCCCCCCACCAGCACAAGCTATCCTGGCCAACCTCACCTTGTGTGGTAACCAACCTAGAATGACTGCGCTGCGCTGATTGAGTGCATCTGATAACCAGAATTATGATGCATACTTCCTCAAATCGGCAATGCCGGAAAAGAGCCAAATAAATTATTTACCCCATTCACATATCTATTCTTTCAGCAATTGAAACCAATTGGCTGTCACTCGCAATTCTCAAATAAACAACAATACAAAAACTGCAAACCTGAAGGGTATTTCTAACCTAGAAAAAAAAAATCAAGATCAAGAATTAAATACAATGCAGTTGTTTAATTCAAACCCAGTTTAATTATTTGAATACCAGAATGAACATTTACTGCAGTTGATAGGATTACCACCCATTGATTTTTTTTGGGCAAATACAACCACAAATATGCTACATTTATTATCCGTTTCACCTGACAAAATCAGCTTGTACTTCTCCTCCCCTCCTTTAAAGGTGAAACAACAACCACAAATGACCTGGAAAAACAGAAAATGAATGTATAACTCTAAACAGCTCCAAAATAAGCTATCCTTCACACCGTATCTTAGATTTAGGAAACACCAATGAGCAGGAAACCATCCTAGCCCAACAATTGCCAATAATCTGTGAGATCAATGTATGGTAACAATTATATTGCATGATCTAACACACACAGATCACCTGAAAACAACCAACCCAAAATCAGTTTGGTACAGCAGTTTTAATATTTTCTAGCAACAAAACCCTAATAAGTCATTCAGATGAACTATTTCATTTTTGGAAAGCAGCTTATCACAATCGCTCAAGAGTTTTTGGTTGGACATTGGGATACAAAGGAGCAGGTCCTTTAGATCTTGTCTGTCGAATACACAAGATTGGCGGTTCTTGCTCAGGTACTTCTTCTGTCGGTTTGTGTATTGAATTTTTCAACATATTCACAAATTTTTCCCGATACTGATTTAATTTCTGCAACTTGGTGTTTGCCTGAACTGACTTCACAAACCCCTTGAATGAATCATCTATGAAATTTTCCAATCTCGACAATGACCCATCAGATACATTGGAAACATTAGAAGTTACCTCAGTTAAAGTAGCATCCTCTGGCACTCTAATTGAATGAGGATTCAACACATTGTCATGACTCTGCACAGAAGACTCTTGAAGAATAAATGAAGAAAATTGGTTGCTCTGTAAATCATCTAAAGCAAGTGGCACATGTTCTCCCTCAGACATTTCCCACATCTCCTTGCCAGTCAGGCATCAGGGTTTAATAATCCCGCGGCGGACTCCCAGTGAGGTAATCACACACACTTGAATTGATAATTGAACTCATCAAGGGAATGTTTGGTTCATTTAAACCTTCTACCACATTTATATTTGAATAAATATTTGGATCAGTTGTGGGACTGTCCAGTTCATGACCACTTTCTGTTGAACTCATATTAGAATTAAAATGTGAATCAGCCAAGGGAGCACTTGGCTCAACAAAAATATCAGTTGAATTTAACTTGGAATTTGGAAAAAGTGATACCGATTCTAAACAAGTTTCAAACATACAACCCTCACAGCAATTTTTTTCCTTAGAAAATGGTAATACAGGTTGTGAGGAATGGTGCAGAGAACCAACCAAACCATTGGAAAATTCAGACCAATCTGCTTCCGGTTGTGCATTTGCAATCTCTGACTCATCAAAACTATCAGAACTGGTAATGGCAGATTAAGTCTCAGTCAAATGACCAACACGCTCAGTAAATGGATTGGAACTAACCAAGGATACACTTGATGAAGTATCTGACTCTGAACTTGAAAATGAGACATGAATAGGAGTTTCAACATCATCATTCAGATTATCTCCAACATTACACAATTGACTATATAATTTGTGTTTGACCAAGTACTCGGGAGGGTGTTTGAATAGTCGCAACTGTGAATGGTGTGCTCTGCTGATCTCCAAGCTTTCAGGTAGCCTAACTTGGTAAGTTACTCCATTGTCTATCACTCTGGACACAATAAAAGGCCCTTTAAATTTAGAGGCAAGTTTGTTAGTGTTAAGGAATCCCTTATGTTGTGTCACCAATCTTGAAGGGAAGGAAGTTTGGATGGCCATGTTTCCACCTTTCCTGCAGCTTGCCACCATCAAGGAGCACATCTGCATTACATCTGCGAGGCTTAGTCAGAATGAATTTAGAGGGAGAGATCTTAATTTCTGCATGGAAGGTATTATTGTAAACTATTACAGCTTTAGCAAGATGCTCATCCCACCTACTACCCTCTTGAGCTAAGCTGCGCAAAAAACCCTGAATTGTTCTGTTAACTTGCTCCACTGCACCATTGCTTGATGGGCAGTATGGAGTAGTCAGCTGGTGAGACACATTTATACTACTCAGAAACTCATCAAAATCATGTGAAATAAACTCTGGGCTATTATCTGTCAGCAGAGTTGACAGCAGTGCTGGCAGGAAGGGAAAATTTGAGATGCTAACGCTTTAATAATTGTGGAACTTTGTTTGTTTTTAATGGGGACTACGGCTACCCACTTTGAATAGTGGTCAACGGTTATCAAACAGCCAACATGCCCAGAAGGGGTCTTGGGGAATGAAACAAGATCAGCTGCCACGAGTTCAAAGGGGCGTTGTGAATAAATTTTGAGAATGGGGGTTTCAGAATAATTGAAAGATCTTTAGTTATTTGACAGTGATGACAAGTGGTGCAAATGTCACTGCAAATTTTATATTTGTTTGGATGGATGCCAAACCAGATCCGACAAAAGATCCATGAGTTTATCTCTCCCAATGTGTGCAAAATTGTAGTAAACAGATAAGGCAAGATCAAGGATTATTGAAAATGGAACAACTATAACAGGCAATGGGCACCTAAACACCAGAACATCATTGATAATTGAGAGGTTGCTACTGTGCCGGATGAATGGTTTGAGCTCCTCGGGCCACAAATTAGTTGGAAGATCAATGGAAATATTACCCATCAATAAATGTGAGGGTTGGATCTTCTTTCTGAACAAGAGCTATAGTCTCATCGTTAGTAAGTAGTGAAATGCCAGAAATGGTATTGGACTGTCCAGGAACAAAAGTTGATTAAGTGGATTTGGCTTCACGAAAAGAAAGTGCAAAAATAATATAAAAGCTGATGCAGAGATATGAATATTCATGTGAGCAAAGGAAGTTATAACATACTGACTGACTGCTTGGGCTCACAAGTAGAATGCACCCGGTAACAACGGTGGACCCTCAACCTAGTAAAGTCAACATCCCCCAAACTTCACGCAAAGAACTGGAAAGGGGCTGGGTGGGTTGAAGATGTACTAACAAAGACTCCTGAAAAAGAAGCAGCAAAGACTACCAGGATCCTGCACTACCTCACCCCGTGGGCAAGCGGAGAGGACCAACAGCTGGGCAACCAGTCTTTTTATTTTTCACACAAGCATGAAACAGCTTACTGTTATTAGGCCTGTTTTGTAAATTAGACTCGTACTTCTTCCGGGAGTCAATGGAAAAATTTCTACTAGTGCCTATTCAGCTCACTGGCTGAATTGCAACCCTCTGTGACCTGCTTGTATGCAAGCCATGCCTCTGATCTCTCTGGGGCAAGAGGGGGGGGGCGCCCTCATAGCCCATGGGGGGCCAGAACAAACAGGCATGAGAGTAAGTTGGCCCAATTCGGGTTACCTAACCCCTTAGATTGCACCCTTACTAACATCTGTGGTTGGCTCAGCCACTTGCTCTCCCAACTTTGTTGTCTTGTTTCATTTGTGCTTGAGTCAACGTTTCCTAGGTGCTTTCTGCCGCAACAGCAGCGATATCACCATTCTCAGCAGTCTGCATGAGTTGGGGCATAGCCCCTTGTCAGAATATAGTTGGTATATGAAACTATTTTGATGATTAGTATAACCACCTCCAGTTTATTGCATTAAGTTTTTGTTTATTCTTCAAATTACTGCAACATTATAGGATTACACTTTTTATTTTACAGAATTGTACTTCGCATCAACTTTCAAAGAGAAACTTAAGTCTCCTCTGAACAATGGAAGAAGGCAAAGCAGCTGACAATGGCTCTGAAAGCAATGGCGCTACCCCAGAGAGCAACGCCAACGGCGGCGGCCCCAGCTCCACCAACGGGAACAGCTCTCAGCAGCCCAGGAAAAAATCGCGTCTGGACCTGTCCAGTCTGCCGTCCCGACAGTACTTGGATCAGACGGTGGTGCCTGTCCTGCTGCTAGGCATCACGGCGCTAGCTAAGGAGAGGCCCGACGACCCTGTCAAATTTTTGGCAAATTTCCTAAATAAAAATAAGAACACTCATTCCAATAATACAAGCAGTGCCACTGCAACGTAATAATTAAGAATGTGCTTTTAGTGTTGAAAGATTTTCAGTCCAAGTAGTTACACACCTGTTTGATAGCTTATAGTTGTATGTAGTAGCTATCTATATACAATTATTGTAAAACTTTACTAGCGGTATCCTTTGATAGGCCGACTTGTCTGAACTGGCAGCCCCTAAAGCAATGTCTTAACAGTTTTGGGTTGTTGCCAGGTCATCTTTTGATTTAATTTGTTACAAATCAGGAACTAAAAAAAATTCTCATGTGCACTGTACACTTTTCATGTGGGTATTCTTCACACTACCTATTTCCATTTGTATGCTTTGATCCATTGTAATTCTGAACAACACGGGCCTAAATTAAAAACAGTTTTGGTAAAATTGGTGTAGAATTTGGTTCAATTTTCCACTTATAATTTTTTATGCCGATTTTGCTTTAGGTAATTTTTGGCATGTGAAATTCGCTTCATAAATGTTGTATTTTTGTATGGCTGTTGGGACTCTCCCAAAGAGGGCTTTGGAGTTCAAGCAGAGATGAAACCCCTAATCTAATCTGAAAAGTTCTCATTCAATTGAATGCTTTTTTAATGATTATTCAAGATGTAAACTGGGTCATATAAAAAAAATGCAAATCTCTGACGTCTACTAATTATTCACAATTAAACCTGGTAGCTGAAGAGTAAATGACAGAACTGGTCATTGCAATATTTGAAATTGTGACAAGACAGGTGCACCACAAGATTAACACTTGACCTTCTAGTCTCATATTTGTAATGTATTGTACTAGAAAAAACATTTGAAACCATCTGTCATCGTATGTTTAGTCTTTAGTTGAGACTACCTGAGAACACTGACGCACTGAAGCCTACGACAAGCACTAATGACCTATGATGTCCGAGTCTCATTTTTAATTACGGAGGAGCGGAACCCATCAATCTAATCTCATTTTTATGGGTTATGCTTCAAAGGGCTTGTTGTAAATCACTGGAGTGCCACAACGAGATACACTAACTATTTATAGCATAAGTAAAGCAACACAATATATATTGACTTGAGTGTAAAAGTAGAGTGCTGTTGCAAAAGTTTGCCTAGCTGAAATCAAAAACATTAATGATTTTTTCTGTATTCTAGTGATTTCAATTCGGAACCGTTCCTACAACACAGATTAAATCTCCACTGGAGCACTGATACAAGCCTTGGTAGACTATGGTGCTGTTGTACAATTCAGCAAACAGAATTACTCTCGAACCCATTTAAATGATTGCAAACGATGCTATGTGTATCACAACTGGCGCGTGTCTTTTCACTACCATCGAATCCCCGAACGTGCTTATCAACACGTTACTGCTGCTTTTTTTGGCAAGAAATTCTTACTACACTACTATTCTAAGACAAGAAGCGTAATCAACAACCCAGCCCTCAACCACGTCACTAATATTTATGATGAACGCCTCTACGCGGCTAAGAACACGGTCTTGCGCATTGCAACGTGCTGCGCACAGACTCCCATCCCGCACTTGCTTGTGTGGTGGATGGATGATTATTCATTTTATAGTTCATTAACACTTCATTTTAGTATTTTATTCTTGTTTATTTCGTGGGCTCTATTATTTATTTCTGCCCTTCTTCATGATGATAAATTTTACTTTGTTTATAATTTATCGAGGTGGGTTGAGACTAGGTGACCTAGAGAAGGTGGGGGTACTCGCGGGACTCGGAGGACCCGGGGTTTCGGGAACCTGGGGGACTTGGAAGACCAGGAGGATTTAAGGGGATCCACTTGAACTCTTCTGGCACCCTTTGGGACACCCGTGAGACCCTGTGAGACGCTCTTGAGAAACTGGGACCCTCTTGAGGCCCCTTTAAATCCTGCAACCTCTGCTTCCCCCTCCCTACACTGTAAAACCCATACACAGAGGAATGTATGTGGAGTGCTTGATTAGAGAAATTAGTTATTACAGTCTATAACATTGCTGACGCAAAGGGGGAGAGCCGCGTCGAGGCTGGTCGAGGTGCGTCGTAATCAGTCGAAACATGTTGAGACAAGTCGATGGTCGCGACGAGTCGAAACTGGCCGAAACGATTCGAGACAAGCCGAGATGAGCTGAGACGAGGAGACTCGATGGACCCAGGGAGCTCGGAGGACCCAGGGGACTTGGGTAACCCTCCGCGGCTCATCGGGCTCTTTCGTGACCCAAGGGTCCTCTGCCCTCCCCCACCCTATCCACTTCAACAATAAGTGCGATGATAAAATTCTGAGCAGTTTTTAGCCCATTATGAACCTGCCCTTTCTTTCCTCCCTCTTCACGTTCCACAATTCTGTCGTATAAAATAATGCTAGCATACATCTGCAAGAGCTCCTGTTCGTGATTTTATAAATAAGAGTTTTTTTTCAGTCGGCGCTCGCTTGCGCGTGTGGAGACCATATGTAATGTCTGTGGTTGGCCTTTGCCGCGTAACTATAAACCTTGTGATGCGTTGCGGTTGGAGTTGATCTGATTCGTGATGCCGTGGACCTTGTACCAATTTCGACGATACTACCTGTGCGCACTGGCTTGCGTAAATTTTGCTCTCTGAGGTTCTGAGGGGGTGGAGGTGGGTATTCGTTTTGTCTGAGTCTTCATCTTACCTGAAAAATGAAAACTACTGTAATCTAACAGAACCGCGCAGCTGTGAACCTCGTGTTGCGTTGCTGTCGGAGCTGACTATCCTTGTAGCCGTAGACCTTCTACCAATCTCGAAGATGCTTCCTGTACGCACTAGCGCCTCTACATATTATTCTTGGAATTCTAAATTATTGAAAGCTGAGATCCGTGTCGTCTATAAGTTTTTCTTGTGCGCAGCAGCGTGTGTCTGACACGACTAAAATGCTCAAATAGTTTAACTTCGACAACGTTTTTTTGCACACAGAGGTGTGTGCAAGCCTACTGGAATCCATGATCATTGAGCCCTACGGTGGAGCCTATTATGACTCACGTTGAAGCTGTGGTGTAAATGAGGCCCTAATCAATTCAAAATCTCATACTCACTCGCACACCTTAGCTCTTTTGCGCGATAGGGTCCGGCCGGGGACCCCGCAACACACCCTCCGGGTCATGAGTGCGGTTCGAGGTCTGTCGGCAGCAGGGCCCGACAGCGTGACAGGTTTACCCCTGCCGCTACATAATGACCAGGCCCCGCCCGTTCACGACCATCCTGTCTCTCAGCGATATGCCTAGGGCGGGAAAGCACATAATGGCAGCGTCAAAACTCACCCGTTTACTATCCATCTCCACTCACGCCTATCCAGTGCACGCTCTCTGGCCACCTCCACACTCACGTATCTTGTTCTTAACGCCTGCTCCACACCCTCCATCCACCCAAACTTCGGTCTCCCTCGAGGCCCACATCCACTCGCCTCTGACTTCATCACCATTTTCACCAATCTCCCTTCATCCATCCGCACCATGTGCCCGAACCATCTCAGAACTCGCGAATCAATTTTGTCCTCTAACTTCTTCACCATCCCCGTTCTGATGCGAACCGCGTCGTTAGTGAACCTGTCTCTCAGCGACACTCCAGCCATGCTCCTGAAACATTTCATCTCGAAAACACTCAACCTTCTTCTCCTCTGCTCTCACCTCCCAAGTCTCAGCTCCGTACAGCACAGTTGGCTCAACGACACCCTCATACAGCCCCCTCTTTGCTCCCATCTCCAACGTCCTGCAGCTCATTACGCTCTTCAGTGCACCCAACACTTTACACCCCTACTTTACTCGCGACTTCACCTCAGTTTTCACTAATTCGGTCTTCTCCACATGGGAGTCCAGTTACTTGAAACACTGAACTTCTTCCAACAACTCTTCATTTAGGAGGACACTAATTCTGCTCGCATCGACAGTCCTCGGGCATCTCGTTACTTTACTTTTACCCACGTTCACGCGAAGCTTCCTCCTCTCATACACTCTACCTAACTCAGACACTAGCCTACATAGCTTCTCCTCTGAAATCACAACCAGGGCCGCATCATCCGCAAATAGCAAATGGCTTAGCTGCCAACTCCGCCCATGCGCTTCCAACAGCTCCAAGCCACGACCCAGGACACTCTCGTTCACCTTCCTGACCACTCCATCCAAATAGATATTGAACAGCCAGGGAGACATCACGCAGCCTTGTCTCAGTCCCACTTTCACTGAGAACCTGTCACTCACCTTGCTTCCCACTCTGACACATGCTCGGCTGCCAACATAGAAACTCTGCACCGCTTTCAACAAATGTTCGCCCACTCCATACAAACGCAACACCATTCGCAGCGCTTCCCCATCAATCCTGTCGTATGCCTTCTCCAGATCCACGAAAGCCCAGAACACGTTTCCCTTTGCAAGGTACTTCTCAAATACCTGTCTCACTGCAAAAATCTGATCGGCGCACCCCCTACCACTCCTAAAACCACACTGTTCCTCTCAAATTTGCACAGTCCGTACAGTCTCTAATCCTTTTGAGC
The DNA here is from genome assembly GCA_016164225.1 of Gammarus roeselii. NCBI lineage: Eukaryota > Metazoa > Arthropoda > Malacostraca > Amphipoda > Gammaridae > Gammarus > Gammarus roeselii. The sequence goes on along the minus strand of SDVV010027610.1, from coordinate 2,352 downwards.
AGCGCTCTCCCGTACAACTTACCAACCACACTTAACAGACTGATACCTCGCAAGTTGCAGCATTCATTTTTATCTCCTTTGCCCTTATACAGCGGAACAATGCAAGCACTGCGCCACCGAATTGGTACCACACCTGCCACAAAACACAAGTTCAGTAACCTCACCAACCATTCGACAATCGTTACTCCACCCTTTTTCAGGCACTCTGTCGCTACGCCATCCAATTCCCGCACCTCTTCCCGGGTAATGTCCGCCACAAGTCTTTCTCCCGAAACTAGCATCCGAACACCACCACCCACTGCAACAATGTCAGCCTCTCTGTCATCCTTGACATTCAAAAACATCTAAATACTCGGCCCACTTCTTCCGTACATCACCACTTTCCAACAACAACAACTGGCCGTTTTCATCTTTCACCACCTTCTCCTTTTCTGTCTCTCCCTTTCTGCCCTGACCCTCTTTGCCTCTTTCCAGAACATCTTTTTGTTCGCCTCAAAATTCTGGCACAACCGTCTGCCCCACCTGGCATCAGCGTCCGTTTTGGCTCTCCTCACCACCCGCTCCACCTCGTTTCTCTTTTCTTTATAGCCTTCATATGACACTACCGACTTCACCTGCAACCACTCCTCAAACGCTCCTCTTTTCCGTGCCACCGCCAGATTGACCTCCTCGTTCCACCACTTTCAACCTTTCCTCCTGCACCCCCCCCCCCGTCACGGCGTCACCACACACATTCTTGGCTCATCTCAGCAACGCATCTCTTAACGTCTCCCATTCTTCCTCCACATCTCGCAGGTCCTGTCCTCTCACGATGTCATATTCTTCTCTCAACGCTTGTTGGAGCTCCTCAGCTCTGCTTCTCACATTCAGTTCACTCACTTTCACTACCTCTTTTACTCCTCCCACTCTTTTGTTGCCCTTCCACCTCTGCTCCACTCTTAATCTAGCTTCCACCAGCAGATGGTCAGACACTCCTCCACTCTCCCCTCTCCACACCCGCACATCCTCACCACTCGCCTTGATATCAACACAAAATCCATCAGCGCTCTCTCCACCACTGCACCACGGTTCATTCTTACTTACGTGTACTTGTGGATCTCTCGCTTCCGGAACAAACTGTTCCCTACCACCAACTCCTGCTCCATACACAGACCTATCAGGTGTTCTCCACTGTCATTTCTACTGGGAACGCCATACCTTCCTATCTCATTTTCCACCACTGCATCTCCAACTCTCGCATTATGGTCACCCAGTACAACTACATTGAATTTACCTTCAAAACTCTCGATACACTTACTCAGGTCAGTCCAGAATTTTTCCCTTTCCTCCTCACACCTCTTGCTAACTGGACCATATGCACTCACAAATACCCATCTTTCTACGCCTACCTTAACTTTCACCCACATCAATCTTGATGACACTTTCTCCCACTCGGTAACGCTACTAGCCAACCAATCACTTGATATCCCACGGCTTCTCGCGCCCAACCTTCCTCCATACCAGACTTTCTTTCACTTACCACACCAAACTCACAGTCTCCCTTACCTCTCAATTTCGTCTCACTCAGCGCCAACACATCAAACTTCCTCCTCACAAACATCTCTCCAATCTCCCTCCTCTTTACATCAATCGTACTACAGCCACGCGCATTCAGCGACCCTAACAATAGGGTTCAGAGCCTCTTCTCCCCACGCTTGTCTAGCCGTCTTTCAGGAGGGGTTTTACAGAGAAAAGGATTCCTAGCTCCTTCGCTCCGCCCCTTTTAGTCGCCTTCTACAACACCCGGATACGGTAGCAAGATTCTAGCGCCCCGGCTACAAGGACACTTAGCAAATCTAAAATGGCAAGCTAAAAACTTGTAACTAAGTAACTGGTGCTGTGTGCGAGCGGTAGGGAGGCCTCTTACTTTCCTAGTTGAACATGAAAAACGACTTTTCCGGAACATGTGACGAAGCCGTCCAAGAGGGAGTGGCCGTCCAAGAGGGAGCATGGATGCTTATTCATTTTATAGATCATTAACACTTTATTTTAGTATTTTATTATTTCTTCTTGCTTGGGCTCTATTATTTTTCTCTGCCCTTTTTTCATGGTGATGAATTTTAAATTTGTTATCATTATTATTATATGTAACGAGGTTGGTTGAGAGAAGGTGACCCAGGAAGAGGAGGTACTCGTGGGATCCGCGGGACTCGAGGACCCGGGGTTTCGGGAGCCCGGGGGACTTGGGAGACCGGGTGGATTTGGGGTGGTCCACTTGGATCTTTCTGGGGCCCTTTGGGACTCCCTTGAGACCCTTTGGGAGCCTTTTGAGAAACTGTGGGACCCTATAGAGGCCCCTCTGAATCCTGGAAC
>SDVV010027609.1:0-12078 GCA_016164225.1 Gammarus roeselii | reverse complement strand
GGAGCTTTCTTAGTCCGAGTAGCCGTGAACCTTGTGCCAATTTTGACGATGCTATCTGTGCGCACTGGCGTATGGACTTATACATGAGGTTCTGAGGGGTTGGAGGCGAGGATTCGTTTCGGTTCATCTGAGTCTTTATCTTACCTAAATGAGTAAATTGTACTTAAACAACCAAACCGCGTAGCTGTAAGTGTTGTGTTGCGTTGCTGTCGGAGCTGAATTTGCCCGTGCAGCCGCTGACCTTGTACTAATCTTGATGCTACCTGTACGCACTAGGATGCGTATATATACTCTTCAAATTCCAAAGGATTGGAAGCGGAGGTCCGTTTCGTGTAAGCGTTTTTTCTTTTGCGCACCAGCGTGCGTCTAACATTGCTAAAATTTTCACTTTCTTTCTAACGTTAAAAGCGCTGTTTTGTATTTTCCACGCACACCTAGGCGTGCGAGCCTATTGGAATCAATGATCATCGAGCCCTACGGGGGAGCCTATTATGACTCACGTTGAGGCTCTGGTGGAAATGAGGCCCAAATCAAATCAAATCTGAGTGGTTGGAGGCGGGGAATCGTTCTGTCTGAGTCTTTATCTTGCCTGAATAAAGAAGTTGTGCTAACAATCTAATAGGCCGCGTAGCTAAAAATATTGTGTTGCGTTGCTGTCGGAGCTGACTTTGTACCAATTTCGACGATACTATCTGTGTGCACTGGCGTTTGGACATATAACTCATGAGGTTCTGAGAGTTTGGAGGCGAGGATTCGTTTTGTTTCATCTGAGTCTTTATCTTACCTAAATAAATAAATTGTATTTATACAACTAAACCGCGTAGCTGTAAATATTGTGTTGCGTTGCTGTCGGAGCTGAATTTGGCCGTGTAGCCACTGACCTTGTACTAATCTCGACGATGCTACCTGTACGCACTACTGTGCGCACACATCACACTTTAAGTTCTAAAGGATTGAAAGCGGAGGTCCGTTTCGAGAAAGCATTTTTTCTTTTGCGCACCAGCGTGCATCTGACATTGCTAAAACTTTCACTTTTTTCTGACGTTAAATCAAATCGCTCACGCACCAGAAATGCACTAAGTTTGTCTATAATAATATCCATTGTTTGAGGGACAAAGAAATCTCTCAACAACCTCTCATGACCAAATTTCCGGCAGGAATACGTGATTTCTCTGGAGTCACAGGATCATACCACTCGTAAAACTCAATATAATTTTGCAGGCAAAGTTGCAACGTCGAAGAAGCCGGTATTGGAAGAAAAGATGCTGCAGCAAGGGTAGGCCGATGCTCCATTATTCTGATTGTTAGGGCCGCATGGGGTTAAGCTCTCGGTGAAAGTTGTTCAATCTACTGAAATGGATGGGAGAAGACGTAGGGTTTGTTCGCTCAGTGGAATTTGCTTATATTGGGGAACAGTTGGAAGGTTGGAAGGTAACAAATCTCTACACGGTCAACTTGAGTGTGAAGTTTACTTTCAACTCATAACGAACGGATTTTACTAACATTAGTGTCCCTGATCGTCTGCAGGACAGTGTGTGCTCCAATAGGAATGATGTACCTGTCCATCAGACAATAGCATTCCTGCAACTGCAGTTTCATAGTGTGATTCAACAATTATAAGTCAGAAGCTAGCGGATAATTGAAGTCATTTAGTAATTTTGTGCATTTAATAAAGCAGCAAAAGCAATTGTCGCGTAGACGCTTCTTATTCTCCGGTGTCATGCCCGGTGGTCGAGTGGGCAGCTTCTACTCCCAATAGATTTTTGTGCAGAGCAGAAAGCCTTTCGTAACTACTAGACCCTGAGAGAGGAATTCCTATCTGCCATTTCATTTACTTATAGCCTGCATATAATGCAATGGGACCAAAAAGACTTATGGCGATACGTTGGGGATGAATCATCACAAGCAATTGTCAGTCTTAAGAAGGTGATAAGCACATCCTTGAGTATGAGTTGGAAAAGTTCGGCCCCACCAAATCCCGATTCGAAAAAAAATCGAAAGGTTATTTACACAAACAATAATGTTGGGCTGCGTTGTTTATATCTGTACGAATCGTTACAGTGTACAAACAAAAACAAGTGCATACTCGTAGCTATTTTCAAACATTGGATACGGTTTGTTAGTCAGTAAAGTAAAAAAAAATAATTTGGCAGGCTATCCAGACGATTGTAATGGTATTGTTAGAATGTTCAATTCAATCTCAGATGCTTATCACTATTGCAGAAACCTAGCGAAAGACTATTGAATTTTTAAATGACTATTGAATTTTGATGTTTTGTCGTGCATTTTTGGCGGTAATCGAGGCTGTTATTTGTGAGATATTCAGGACGAGTCAGCATGTCAGGTCTGTTAGTGACAGATTTCCCTTGGTCCCTTTGATGTCGTGCTTAGATACAATTACATTACATGCTAATGAATCAATAGGGTATCGGAAACGCCTAAGACAAATATGAAGTATCAATCCCACCGTTTTTCATGCTATTCTCTTAACTCACCACTTATGAATCAAAATGCAAAAGATTTTAGATATGTTGTAAATCACTACGTTTGTTGAATGTTAATCTATACAGTATTTCAGTTGTGACAATTCGCATTCAAGGTATTAAAAGGTTACACTTTATTAATTTAGATTAGCACAATATTATCCAATTATTCCAGCTATTCTCTTCACTAAGCATTGATGAATGAAGATACAGAACTTTTGATACATCTTGTACATCACTTCGTTTATGGAATGGCAAACTAAAGCATCTCAGTGGTGACATTTCACATCCAATTTATTAATGGGTTAAACGGGATTATGAAATACAAGCGTCACACGATCATTTATTTGCTCAAGCCTCGATGATGCGAACTGTCTGTACTGAACTGATCAATTCTTACCTCTTACATTTCCAATACCATTGTTTTTCTTTCCTTTTCATTGACCTAGACAAACACTTTGTCCAATAGTCATTACGTCTTCCAACGGAGGCTCCAACCTCCGTTGGAGATTTCGTCATCCGGCAGCCCGTGAACGAAGGGCACCTCAGCTAGGCTGAGCTAGTTGTACTGCTAATTCAGTTTTGTAATGCTGTTGGAATGAACTCTTCAGCCCGTCCCAGGCCTTCACTACTACAACTACATGCATTTTGGAGTCATGGGCAACAGATCAGGGCCATAGGTGCTTGATCCTTTTCTTCTTCGAATGCACTATGAAATATCTCACCTTGGTATCTCACCATTGCATCTCATCTTTGCATCCTCCCACAGCCCGCGACAGCATCGCCAGCTTGCAGGCATGGATATAATGGGTCTTAATTTTCTCGTTTCTTTTACTCTTCCTGGGCTAAGTGTTGTTCATTTGATAGCTTAAGTTTATTATTGCCGCTTCTGTCCATCTCAAATACTAAGTTATTTTACTGAAGTATAATCTCAAGAATTGAGCGTTTCAAGTCCAATTCAGTTTGAGTGATTGATAGCAAAGTAAATTGTTTGTACATCTCCCCTCCACCTGTGGGTCAGCCAGACAGCAGTAACTCAGAAGATTCGACTGAGAAAAACATTGAGTCTTATCATAAGCCGACCGGCTTTGATCCGTATGGGAGAGGATAACAATCGAGAGATGGACACCTGAGCTAGGCTGGACACCTCAGCTAGGCTGGACACCTCAGCTAGGCTGGACACCTCAGCTAGGCTGGACACCTCAGCTAGGCTGGACACCTTAGCTAGGCTGGACACCTCAGCTAGGCTGGACACCTCAGCTAGGCTGGACACCTCAGCTAGGCTGGACACCGAAGCTAGGCTGGACACCTCAGCTAGGCTGGACACCTCAGCTAGGCTGGACACCTCAGCTAGGCTGGACACCTCAGCTAGGCTGGACACCGAAGCTAGGCTGGACACCGAAGCTAGGCTGGACACCGAAGCTAGGCTGGACACCGAAGCTAGGCTGGACACCGAAGCTAGGCTGGACACCGAAGCTAGGCTGGACACCGAAGCAAGCAAGATCTCTACAGAGCAAGTAGTAACAGTTGAATTTGTAGGGGACGTGGATGCTATATCGTTGAAGTTACTTACTCTTGCTGCTGGTGTGAGAGGTAGTGTTGCTTCTACTGTAGGTGTTTATGTTGCTGCTAGTGTGAATGTGTGTTGTCGCTGGTGTGGGTGTTATTGTTGCCAGTGTGGGTATTGTATCTGTGGGGGGAACAGGAGGGTGCATCATTCATGGAAGTGATAGCTTTCCAGCTCTTCTTCATTGACCGCGGATTTTAATAGGCCACCAGCAGGGTGGATTAGGAAAGAAAAACTAGCTACAAGTTTTCTTTTACGATCAGTTGATTGTTTGATGTTCAATATATGTGTTGCCACTCACTCTACAGCGGGCTATTTTTCTCTGATGATCAACTTTTCTGATCTTGGTTCTTACGTTTGGTAGAATGGGTTAAGGTGACTCATCACTTCATTGAAATTCCTCATAATATAAAAATTACATTTAGGCTAGGTGCAGCTAGATGAGATATCGTGCAAACATGGTGCAGCTTGAAATCATTAGCTAATGAGTAGGTAACCTATATGACTGTGTGAATGGCGTGAAAGGGTTTTAGGGAGCAAGTACGTAAATGTGGATGAAGCGAGAGAGCGTGCAATTGATGGACGTGAGTAGAGGATGATTATGAACGGATGTCCTTTGACGCTGACCTGGTGAGCTTTCCCGCTCGCGACGTCCCGTTGAGAAATTAGATGAACATTGGTGAAGCAGGGGCGATGATGCCGCTGCAGGTGTAAGCAGTGAAAGTTTTCAGGCCCTGTTGGATGACGCGGGTGGAGAAGGGACCGGCAATAATGACTCTGCAGGTGTCAACAGTGAAAGCGTTCAGGTCCTGTTGGATGACGCGGGTGGAGAAGGGACCGGCAATAATGACACTGCAGGTGTAAACAGTGAAAGCGTTCAGGTCCTGTTGGATGACGCGGGTGGAGAAGGGACCGGCAATAATGACTCTGCAGGTGTAAACAGTGAAAGCGTTCAGGTCCTGTTGGATGCCGCGGGTGGAGAAGGGACCGGCAATAATGACTCTGCAGGTGTAAACAGTGAAAGCGTTCAGGTCCTGTTTCAGACACCAATCTTGCATCTCATTCCTGACCCGAAGCGATAGGACCCTATAGGATGAAGTGCTACGTTTTAGTATCTGTATGAGCGCATGAGAGTTGCTGACACTGAACTTGGACTTCACTCCTGATCCGAAGTGATTGGACCCTTTAGCGTTAAAGTGCTAAGTTTTAGTATGTGCATGAACGTATCAGAGGAGGGTGAGGGTCGGCTGGCTATCGGCCGTCCTCTTCCCGTGGATTAAGCTCTTCGTCTGTAACGTATAAAGATCCCATGTAGTAGATGAGGCTATGTGAATTCGTTCAAATGTACGTTGTTAAAAAGAATGATGGAAGATTTATTTTATTAACTGGAGTTTCCTTCTTTACAGTCGACTGTTATAATTGCTTCTCCCCTCAACAGCAAAACTTTGTTACTGTCAACTCCTCTAATTGCCTCTCTTCTTAACAGCCCTGCCTTTCAACCACTAGTCCATAGCCCTTCATTGGCCAAGGAACTTAGTGAAGAAATAGAATCTGATTCTGTAAGCAAGAGGAAAAGTGCAACTAAGCTAAATAATTCATTCGCGCGAAATTTATTAAATTCTTTACCGGAAACAGGTTCTAATAGACGTAACCGCCCTACGGGGGAGTTTGCATCAACTTCGCGTTGAGACTCCGGTGGAACATGGGAGCAGCTTCTACTACTAATAGGCGAACAAAATTTCACGAAGCTTCAAAGGGGCTACTGAAGAGTCGAGAACTAAACATACTGTATAATCTAAATCAAAGAGAACACAATCTTCACACAATCTATAAGCAATAAGATTATATTCTTTCAGTGTATAATGAACAAAAAAATTTGAATCTTCTACCGATCATTCGAAAACTTGCTCACTCACAACTAAAGACGAGATGGCTCAGCTTTTCTGATTCGAGTTTCATCCCCCTCCCCTAAAATCCGCTACGGCATTCAGATGTGCCTCTTCTCTCATACTAAAAACGGCAGCCGACCCTCTGCTAAACACTAGTCTCTTGACAGACCTATTACTAATAATTCAATGTCATTCCCCCAACATTATATTATGATTCAATACAGACAAGCAATCTTGGTAAATCAATCGATTGTTATATGCCGTATAAAAAAATAGATAAGGAGTTTCTGCCAATGTTCAATGTCGAACGTTAGCAGCGACACAAATGGTGTGTACAAATTTTTGACAAAGGAGGGAACAAATGGTGCAGAGGTTGCTGCATTTGGTGTGCACAACGCTACTGGTTGTGACGATCCTGGCGTCGTGCCAAAGACCTCGAGCACTCCGACAGTATGGAGATTTTGAGGACGACACCACCGCACCAAACAAGGAGACCATGTACATACAACATGTCGTACCTGACGCCGCCGCTACTTCACGGGCCTGAGCATATTTATCTTACGGTTCCCACTTTTGGTGAGAAGCTCCTTTGAGCTAACATAAAGAAAACACTTCAACAGTGATGCCGTTGGCTTAGCCAACCTGCTCAATTCTTGATTACGTTGGGAAATATTGTGCTGTTTGTCTCCATCATATCACGCCTGATTGAGAGACAACTATCCACCTTGTTACCTCTATATTTATTTTTTAATTATTCTAGTTGATAAGATAACTCCGCCGGATGTTAGCCACTCCTTATGCCGGTCCCATTGATTGCAGGACAAACGTCAAATCACTGCAGCTCAAGCGGTGAGGGCTCGTCGTCCTCCCACCTTGATGACAACCAGCCTCTCCCCATCGGGAGAGTTGCGGTCAGTATGCTGATCTTGCTATCCATGTGCATTGTTGTACCTTTTCAGTACCCTGCTCTTTGGCATTCAGAGCAGTATTTGGTGGTAGATTCAAATCTGAGAACGTTAACTTTTTGTCTATCTATTCATTAGTGTGCACTAAATCCCCTTTCTGCCTGCGTTCTTTGGACTTGAATTACATTACTATACGGAAGCACACGGCATCGACTGCCTCACTGGCATTTTCATATCCATTTTCAAAACGACCTTAATCGGTCGTTTGATAGGTGACATAAGATTCTTGTTTAATGTGAATAATACAAGTTGTACGAGTCAAGGAGTCAGAATTTTGCTACCGTAACCCCTGCGTGCCGTAGGAGGCGACTGAAATGGAAGCCCAATAGCCTGAGTCAGAATTGTGCTACCTCACGCCCTGCGTGCAACAGCAGATGACTATTACGTACGGAGCGAGAGGGTTAAGAATATCTTCCAAGGTAAAATAAAGCTCAAAACACGGCGACACGCCACTCCAAACCTTACTTCTAGCTATGGATGCTAGATGTGCGTTTCAAGTGTGCATTAGAAACCATAGCACACTGACTTTCGATCTGACAGGCTTGATATACGGGGATGACCGTTTCCAGTGCGTGGGTGTAGTAAGAACGAAGCGAAGAGGAGTGAGATTTCGTGACATGTTAGTTAGGAGGAAGTTTGATGTGTTGGCGCAGAGTGAGACGAAATAGAAAGGTAAGGGCGATAGCGAGTTTGATGTGGTGAGTGGAAGAAAATCAGGCGTGGATGAAGGTTGGGCACGTGAAGATGTGGTGTTGATATTAATTGATCGATTGGCTAGTAGCGACAGCGTGTGTAAGGATGTGTCCTCAAGATTGTTGTGGGTGAAAGTTGAATTTGGCGTAGAAGGATGGTTATTTGTGAGCGCGTACGGACCTGGTAGCGAGAGGAATGAGGTGGAGAGGGAGCAATTTGACTCACCAGAGTGAGTGTATTGAGATTGTTGGGGATCAATTCAATATAATTGTACTGGGCGACCTTAATGCGAGAGTTGGAGGTGTAGTGCTTGAGAATGTGATTTTTTGTATTATTATACATGTATAAATGCATGTAACGAGAATTTCTTACATATGCTCTAACTGGCAAATTTCGAACGCATCAGTGACGTCTGAATGACAGGGTCAGGACTGCAGGTGTACGAGACATTGAACAGAGCTAGACCATCTCACGATAAAAGTCTGAGCTGCTGCGGGAGGAATGATAGTCATGCCAGCAGGTGTAATACATAGTGAACACGGCCATACCCATCTAACGATAAAAGTCTAAGTTGTGGCGGCCGGAATGATAGGATCAGGTCTGCAGGAGGCAAGAGACCTTGAACTCTGTCAGGCCCGTCTGGCGATAAAATCTAAGCTGTAGCGGCACTATAATGAGAAAAGTGACCGAATAGAGAAACGACGAGCAGATTTTCATGCAAAATAATAATGCTTGGATGTTATATAATGCTTCTCATATCGGTCACTTCCACTCTGTGATGGTACATCGCAAGAGAAATATTCATGCCTAAGTTTGAAGTTAGCACGAAATGAACTGATAAATATTCACAAGCAAGACATTCTTCAGGTCATATAAAATCGCCCAGCCCTTGTATGGTAAATCACAGGTGCATACCCTAGTATTCCTTGGAAGAGCTCGCACTTAATTAACTATAACGCTAACACATGACAGGAAGAAAAACGAATACATCTGCACAAATATCCCAGAAGTTATTAAATTGGTTGAAGAGTTCGCAAGCAATTGTTCATGAGCGAGCGAAAAAAATTGCGTCGTTTTTAATTTGCAGTTGAAATAAAAAACTCCATCTTATTTCCGCAGATCTCCTTGATGGAGTTATTTTCATTGAAATACCTACCGTCCATCTCGAAAAATCCAAGTTAGATTGCGGAGGTCAAATAATCTAACTACTCGCTTGTATGAAACACTCTTATTACGGAGGTCAGATAATGTAACTACTCGCTTGTATGAAACATTCTTATACGGAGGTGAGATAATCTACCGACTTGCTTGTATGAAACAATTTATTACGGAGGTCAGATTATCGAACGACTCGCTTGTATGAAACATTCTTATTACGGAGGTCAGATAATCGACCGTCTTGTATGGAATATTCTTATTACGAAGGTCAGATTAGTCTCCTTACCTGACATTCAGCAACGACTCGCGTGTATGAAACATTCTTATCCACGTGCACGAACGTTTACGGTTCAACAAATTTTTGTACATGAAATTTTACATGTCACTTTTTCCTATAATTCCAGTGGATATTTCTAAATGACTGGTTATAAATTATCCAATTATAGGTCTTGACAGTGTCTCCATTACAGGATATAAGATTAAAAATCGCAATCCTGGCCAATTTAGACGAGGTTTGGGACGTTACTGTGAGGGTCAGCCCGGGAGATGTAGGCTTTAATACCAGGCGTACGTCATAGCGTTCTTTCGTCATGGATTAGAAAGCAAGAGGATGACTGTTGGTTAACACTGAATTGAAATTCAAATTGCCATCGTTCAGACCTTCTTTCTTGAATTAAACTATGACCAGTGATTGGACCAAGGCAAAGCCACTTACGTGCTTACATCTACTTAACTAATCCCGATAAAAGGTTGTCTAACAGAACAAACAGGCACAGTGAAATGGATGAATTTCAGGCATGAATTTTTCTGCATGAATTCACATTTTTCTTCACACATTGCCCAATTTTAAGGTCAGATGATGAGAGTCGCCAGGTATGAACGTTGCCGTGGCGACGTCACATTTGTCAGTAGAACTTACATCAAGAAAATTTATTCGTACTATACAAAATTCATTAGAATTAGAATTCCAACTTAGACTGTCGTATTGGTTACTTTCACTCATGCTGTGACGTCATATCAGCGGCAAAGGCTCTGGCTAGATCTAAATACGCCACAAATGTCAATCAGTGAAAACAAGGTATTTTCTTGCGAAAGTTTCGATTCTTGGAATTCATTCAACGAATCTCGTCGCTCGTTGACTATAAATAATCGAAAGATCCACAATGATTTAAATTTTGTCTGACTAGTTAACCGGTGGATTCTTTTCGTTTATGTGATTCATCAAGATGTTTGCTTCTAATTGACTGATCTCTTGTATCAATAATAACTGCTTCGCAAGATCAGAATTTTCTGTAATATTATTAACTTGCAGAGAAGAAAGTCCATGTCAATAAAATACGCAAACCTAATAATTCATGTCGTGACGTCCAACGCTTGAACAAAGGTGACCAATTTGTTACGGCGGGAAATTAATTCATGGGAACTCTTTTCTATTGGTCGCTTCCACTCATTAGCTCTACGACGTCACAACCGCCAAGCACCGTCCAGACTTACAGTCTTGGGCAAAGCCAAGCACCTGCAGACACAGCTCCAGCTGATGCATCTCATTGGTTGCCTTCACTCACACATGTGACGACTTGCTTCTCTGCGGGGTAAATAATTAGGAAAATCTGATTGTTAAATTCCGTATTCTCAATAATTCTAGATCCAGTAAGAATCCAGCTTTGACGAGTTATGAGCCAATTAGAATCCAGCGGCTCTGGAGTAAGACCGAATTTTTACTTATTCGTAAAGAACATTGCACTGATTGTTCTTTCTTTATTGAAAGCCATCAAACTTCTCTGGATGCTGAGACTGCTGACCATAAATAAGACTGTATCATCGGTGGCGTAATTACTCGTGCCATGCCGCTTGCTTGAAGTAGCAGCCTCGGCCGCCCAGAGCCGGTTATGCCAAACCACTTGCTGAGAGTGGCAGCTCTTGTCGGATTGGGGTGGATGGATGATTTTTAATTTTCTAGATCATTAATGTTTAATTTCATAGGCTCCATTATATATACGTGCCCTTATTAAAGGTGATCAATTTTCAAACTAACGATACATAATTATGTATCGTTAGTGTGTAAGCTAGTCTAGTCCAACTTACGGTGGGAGAATTTGCCCACTCCCGGGCGCTTAAAAATTGTCCGAGCACAGCTAGCGTTTTGATGGATAAATGGTGAAATAATGGTGATGGTGATCTTAGAGAGTGAAAGTTTGAAATGGCACTGTGCGTGGAGAGGACGAGGTGAGTCGAGGGAGTTCGAGGCGAGGTCTGCATTAACTTCGCGTTGGGACTCCGGTGGAACATGGACGCAAATAATAAATTGAGACGAGTGGAGACTAGTCGAGACGAACTGAGGCTGGTTGAGACTAGGTGACCCGGGAATGGGGGGGACCCTGTGGTTTCGGGAACCCGGGGTCTGGGAAGGCCAGGATGATTTGGGGGGGACCCACTTGGACCCTTTCGGGGCCCTTTGGAACACCCTTGAGAAACTTTGAGGCCCCTCTGAACCCTGGGACCCCTGCTTCCCTCTCCCCACGCTGTCAAACCCATACGCAGACAAATGTATATGTGAAATTCTTGAGTAGAACAATTAACTGTTACAGTCCTCGGGTTACTGGCGCAGAGGGCAAGGGTTCTGTCGAGGCTGGTCGGGATCAGTCGAAAAATGTTGAGGCGAGTGGAGTTGGTCGCGACGAGTCGAGACTGGCCGAAATGATTCGCGATAAACTGAGACCAGAGGACCCGGGGAGCTCGGGAAGACCCAGGGGACTTGGGTTACCCTCCGGGATTTGTTGGGCTCTATTGGGACCCAAGGAACCTCTTCCCCCCCCCCACCCTATACCCTCATACAATGAGTGCAAAATCGATAATCCGAGCAGTTTTTCTGCCCGTGACGAACCTGCTCCTACGTTCTTCACGATCCACAATTGTCATGTATTATATATAATGTTAGTGAATTTATGCTTGGGTTTCTGTTTGTGATTTTGTGAGTTTTTTTTCTTCAGTCTGTGCTCGCTCGCGCGTGCACGGACCATATGTAGTTTCTGGGGTGGACCTGGACTGCGTAGCTACATACCCTGTGACGCGTTGTGGTTGGAGTTGATCTCATCCGCGAAGCCATAGACCTTGTACCAATTTCAACGATACTGTCTGTGCGCACTGGCGCGTGCGCTAAATACTTTGAAAGTTCTGAGTGGTTGGGGGCGGGAATTCATTCCGTCCGAGTCTTTATCTTACCTAAATAACTAAATTGTACCTCTACTTAATTGGACCGCGTAGCTATAAACATTGTGTTGCGTTGCTGTCGGAGCTGGCCTTTGTTCGTGTAGCCGTAAACC
>SDVV010027608.1:0-12078 GCA_016164225.1 Gammarus roeselii | reverse complement strand
CTTTATATCACTCGTACTACAGCCACGCACATTCAGCGACCCTAACAATAGGGTTTGAAGAGGCGTGTGCCTCTCCTCCCCCCGCTCGTCTTGCCGTCTTCGAGGAAAGGTTTTTACAGAGAACGGGATTCCTAGCCCCTTCGCTCCGCCCTGTTTTGTCGTCTCCGACACGCTGGGGATTGCGGTAGCGCGATTCTACTCCCGGCTACGGGGCGCCCCTTTAGTCGCCTCCTACGACACGCGGTGGATACGGTAGCACGATTCTAAGGCCCCGACTACAAGGCTCTCACTTCTCACAAATACAATTCAAGTAGCATTTCTGTGTAGCTAGAGGTCGATTCATGATTCCGTCAAACGCTAAGCCTGTCGTTGCTTCTCACAGAGTAACAATACTTACTCAGTAAATCCACATTTATGCAACTTACTTGTAGACTGTCTAATCTTTTTCATTCATTCAATATCAGATACATGTGCAATAACTTCTTGCTTCGGTGTATGGAATTTTATAAGATAATAATGAGTTAAAAAATGAACTGTAAAAATAAATCCCGGTGAAGCTAGATGATCTGAGAAGTTTCCGTGCTAAGTTACTTATGCTCGAACAAGCGTTTGAAACGAGTTATTGACCCATCGGCTAAGAAATTGGCATCCGAATACACTTATAACATTTTATTAGGAATATAAGATTCACGCACTAGTTGATCCGAGTCATGGCCTCGACTTCGTTCCAAATAATGCAGTTGGAAGAGTGGTCTACAAGGCGTCCCACGAAAAAATAACGTTTTTGTATGTGTTCACACGGATAGCCTTCCAACACCCAATGCCGTGACTCGTGGTAACTTGATTTGAACAAAAAAAGCGCTTCACTTTTTTTTCAATATATATCATTGAAAGGGAGGTTACATGTAACACATAATTACAATAGAGAATATCTCAAGATATTCCGTGGCAAGAATAAAATCCCAGGTTGAAAAATATTTTTAAAATCAACCGGCATCCCAGGACGGAACGCCTACCTAGTCCGTCGTTGCTGTGTTTAGAAGGGTTTAAACATGCGGTGGATGAAGACGAGGTCTTTGCTCTGTGCTATCCCTCCTCTTTACACCAGGCTCTCTTTGTGTACCGGCCACTATTGAATAAACCATGTTCGCATACCTGCGGCCAATTGGTGAGGTATACTTGAAAGCTTGAGTGCCTGTGACCTACATCCATAGCGTGAAGGAATGCATGATCGGGGCTCATCGTAACAGTTAGGTAGGAGGAGGCTTGGCAGCACGCACCTACGAGCACCAATTGGAGCCTTAGTTCGGACGCCTGTCTGCGGCATAGACCGAGAATGGAAGCTACACTCTGGTTTTATCTTGCAAATGCTCCTACTAATTGAGACTTGCAGGGTTAAACTATCGACGGATTTTAGTGCGTTTTTTTGATTCATTTTATGTTTGCTTTTTGTAATTAAGTCCTGCGGAATTAAATTATTTCTCATCATTGGGATAATTGTATGCAAGTACTGTGGCTTGATCTCACAAATGCTCCTAGTAATTGATTATTCCAAGCAAACGCCAGCGCCCCGACTGACCTTCTTCATATGAGTGTGACGCATCCTCATCAGGTGGTTGTGGGCGACGTCATCCGAATGGAGAACGACCAGTTCGTGGCAGCCGACATCTTTCTGCTGTCCTCTTCGGAGCCCAACGGCCTCTGCTACATTGAGACCTCAGAGCTAGATGGGTCAGTTGGAAACACAACCACAACTGGCTGAACAGAGCGGCTTCTTTAGTTTTCCACCATGAGACCTGAGGGGAGCTTCTTGGGTTTCCAATATGAGGCCAGTAAAATTAGGATCCCGCACTGCGAACTATAGAATTATTGTCTCCAGTTGAGCAACCCCTGTCTCCTCTCATCTCTCGACACCCCCTTCCCCCCTAACGTCAGGCCGTCGCGTGCTCCTGTGTCGTTAGGGAACTGCCGCGTGTCATCAGAAGCAAGACGATCATGTCGCATCCTCCTGTCTGTCACTGCCGCTGCCTTGGTTAATTCAATGAGGCACTGTGACCTTAGGGATAAAATATTATACCTCGCTGACTTGACCTATGTGTATTATGTTCTCTAGTTGCAAATTGTTCCTCGTAAATATTTATTCCAAAATATTTCCGACTGGCATTAGCTGAATTTTGATGAATAAAAAAAGATTAAGTACCCATCTCTAATTTTTCCTAATCTCCTATCACTGGACCAAACACTCCGTTTTTATCGATTTCATACGATATTCCATTACACTGTTATAACTAGGATTTGCCGTCGGAGGAAGAAGTGTAGGTGAAGGTACTCAACCACCTCTTCTCAAGCTGATTAAGACCCACGATAAGCCAATCTTATCACCCGCCCCCACATACACTCACCCAATTCTTAGCCCTTAAGATATTACATGTGTGTCAGTGCCAAAATCTTAATGTAACACTGGCTCTGTATGTGGTTCCAGCGAGACGAACCTCAAGTGCAAGCAGTGCCTGACGGAGACGGCAGCGCTGGGCGGCGACGTCACCGAGATCGGGGCGTTTGACGGCGAGATCATCTGTGAGCCGCCCAACAACCAGCTAAACAAGTTCGACGGCACGCTCTTCTGGCGGGGAGAAAAGTTAGTGAATGTGCTGTAGAGGAAAGACTGCTCTGAAGCGATGCCTCTGGAGTTTTAGAGGGCAAAATTCGCGTTGAAATTTTTTGACTCACTCCTCTTCACCAGTTACATGAGATTGTACATGTAATCCAATACAAAAATTTACTTTCGTGAATAGTCTGCTCTGAAAATACGTCAAAACTTTTCTTGTCAATTCGAAAGTAAAAGTTATCATTTTGACAAGGCGCTGCTGTCAGGGGTTAGAACAGCACATCGCAGGAAGTAGAGACGATTTTTACCACTTAACTAGCAAACATTTTGTACCTTTATTTGAGTTTCGTCTTTTACTAAGGTTGAGGTTTAGAAGGAGATGGAGAAGCTAACTACAGGGCCCCCAATTGGTAGACTGGTGTGTGGTGAAGTCGCGAGTGAAGGAGGGGTGTAAAGCGTTGGGTGCACTGAAGAGCGTAATGAGCTGCAGGACGCTGGGGACGGAAGCAAAGAGAGGGCTGTATGAGGGTGTTGTTGTCCCAACTGTGATGTACGGAGCTGAGATTTGGGGAGTGAGGGCAGAGGAGAGAAGGTTGAATGTTTTCGAGATGAAGTGTTTGAGGAGCATGGCTGGAGTAACGCTGAGAGACCGGATCACCAACGACGTGGTTCGAATCAGACCAGGAATGGTGAAGAAGTTGGAAGACAGTGGATTCACCTGTTCTGAGATGGTTCCGACACATGGTGAGGATGAATGAAGGGCGATTGGTAAAAATGGTGTGGAATGCAGAGTTGAGTGGACGTAGGCCTAGAGGGAGACCGAAGTTTGGGTTGATGGATGGCGTGAAGCATGCGTCAGGAAGGAGAGACGTGAGTGTGGAGGTAGGGAGAGAGCGTGCACTGGATAGGCGTGAGTGGAGAATGATAGTGAACGAATGAGTATTGACTCTGACCTCATGTGCTCTCCCGCCCTAGGCATATCGTTGAGAGACGGGATGGTCGTGGGCGGGTGGGGGCGGTCATCATGACACGGCAGGGGTCAACCAGTCATACTGTCGGGCCCTGCTGCTGACACTGACCTCGAACCGCACTCAAAAGGGCCAGCCCGAGGTTCCCGGCCAGGCCCTTTTGCGAAAAAAGGCTAAAAGGGGTGAGTGTATGAGAGTGTGAGGTGCGCCTTGTCGTCGGCCACCCCTCTTGCTGGGGGATTTTGACCTAGTGTCTGCATCTGTAAATCGAATTTTTAACTTTTCCATTTTGATTGTCTTGTTCGCCTCTCTTTCCCCCTCCTAAGCTACTCGTTCTCTGGTCTCACGGGGTCACGATCCAACCGGGGAGGGGTGGACGCCCTAGTTTCCATGCAGACTCCTCTATTCTTTGTTCTTCACTATCTCTCCTACCCCACAATTTGCTGGGTATGTTTTCACCTTGTTAACCTCATTTAATGTATTTCATCTCCCTTCCATTTTCCTTCTATCTTATTTATCATATTATTTAAGTTTCCTTTTCTCTTTGTTCATATATCAGCTATTTTTTCTCTTTCATTGCGTATTATACAATAATTTTATTTATAATTACTTGGATCTACTCTAAACAATTGTTCAGTCGTCTTTGCAAAGTTGACCACTTATCGTGCTACAATGGATTTGACTGCATTAGACTTCTACAATGTGGTGTACCGAGGGATGGGACAACCTTAGCAAACCTGTTGCTGGGAAGGACTGTTGCATAGTCTTGCTAAACCGTTGGAGTACTGTGTCGTCGGGTAAACGAACCTCACATGCCTTACAAAGGGTGCTCGTTATGAGAGCAGGAGCAAGTGATTTTCGGCGTGGTTATGTTAAGGAGACTCCTCGGAACTCCCATGGCTTTTGAACAAAACCAGCAAATGCTGACTACCCGACCTTCTCCTATGGATTACTCTTCTGAAATATGGATACTCTTCTGAAATACGGACATGACATGATAATGATGCAGCATCTCCACCATCTGGTGGAAGCACCTTTATACCGCCACCATCCTGCGGTCGCAGGTGATCTGGTGGAAGCCCCTCTATATCGCCACCATCCGGCGGTCGCCAGTATCTTCTGGTGAAAGCCCCTCTATACCGCCACCACCCGGCGGTTGCGCACAAGTTTTGGACGTGAACTCCTTCCATCCCAGGCTGTCTGGTAGAGAGGTACTTGGTCAACTGCACCCTTCGCCCTTCAACTGGTGTGGTGAACTTGGATGACAATACACAAGACTGTGACGTAGATGCGGCCCCTGTTGGTCCCGAAGGAATGGCTGCTGCCGCCCACGGCTTCGTTAACGATACGCTGAGAAACATGAAATTCTTTAAAATCTCTTTCAAAAGAAACAAAGAAACACTTGAAGAGAACCTGGCCGATACAAACACAATTTAGGCTAATCTACAGCAAGGGCGACCCCCGAAGCATATTACAGAGATTTTAGTTTAGGTAAAAGACGAGGAACAAAGTAGGACCATTTAAAACATAAAACGACTGAATAACATCCCAGTAACAGTTGATGAACACCCTACCCTCAACACGGTCCAATGGTCCATCTACTATAGAAACAAACCAAACTACACTGACGCTGACATTCTTACTGAATTTATGAATAAAATAGTCGACAATTTATGCACCGTGAAACGACGTCGTAACGGAGTTGATGCAATACACTGGTGTCTACATCTTAACCTTTATACTTTGATATCTGCCCACCGATGTCCACAGTGGCTGGAGAGAAGGCTCGGTCCAAGAATACATTCCTAGTTCCAGACGCAGCTGCAACTGAAAAAAAAATTGATCAGGGAAGTGATACCTGTCAATCGAAAGTGATGACGTACATAGCCCCAACTGTGACGGATCTTCCAAGTGTTCAAATGCTCTAACTTCTCTGAAAAGCATCCTGCATCATCACGCGACTGTTCCTATTACATACTTGAAAGGGAGATAATCACGGCTCAAACTAGAGACCGCCTTTCCTACTCTGAAGGCCAAAGGCAAGTAATCGATAAATGTATCCACCCCCCTTACTCGTTTTACAGCAGTGACTGGGGGGATACCCACTACCAGAGCTCCCCCCAAGTCGCCACACGACGCTCTCTCCTCCTCTCAAACTGAGAAAACCTCATGACTATTCTTCCGAAAAGCCCGGCATCTCGGGAATCCTATCAGAGTTTCTTTCTCCATTCCCACTTCGCCCCGTCCCTCGCTTGCTGCTGAACGTGCAGTGGAGGTCCTAGATCTGGAACTGGACGACGACCTACCAGCGCTGGATACCGCACAACATGGAAAAATGCAATCACTTCTGCTCACCTCTCTCCAGCCTCACACGAGGCTGGAGGTTTAGTCGACGACTAAACCTACTTCACTTCGGACTAAACCAGGACCTCTTTCAGTAACCATGCAGGCCAACTAGTCTTCCTCTAACATAAACACCTCCTGTTTACCGAATAAACCAGAGCGCTCTGCTTCCCAACCGCCCTTCGTCAACCGAAAAACAACCTCCTCGTACTAGGTACTAAGACACCAACTGTTCGTCCGTCACCACCGCGTTTAGGCGCTCCATTTCAGGACCCTTGGGGAAATGCATCTAATATATATATTATCAGGTACTTCTCCTTCCATCAACCTCCACCCCAAAGTTTTGGTATGTGTGTCAGTACATGAAAGGAATGTGAGATGCGCCTTGCTGTCGGCCACCTTTTCACTGGGGCAATCTGTATGCTTTCTTCAGAATTCTAAGTCTTCATCATCAATACACGTATTCCAGTTTTTTTTGTGGTAAACATCTAAAAACAGCACCATAAGCAAAGCTTCCTGTCGACACTTCACCATCTCAACCGGCAGGTTTTCCGCTGCGACGGAAGCTTTGTGTAAACTATCCACTCTTCTATTACCTAATTATCATCATATTATCATAAATATATATTAATGTTATTAGCAAATCTTGGCGTAACGGACGATGCTGGAAGACGTAATCGTCCCACTGTAGCGGATGATGCCTAGTTAATGTATGTAATATTCATGTGATATTTAACATGTTTTCATTTAGCTACAAATGTTCAAAATGGTGATGTGTGTTATTGCTTAACATACAAATTACTTATTGCTAGCTGTATGGCCTAACATTTTCTAGCAAACGCTTCTTGATGTCTTGTTCGGAAACTGCAGTACTCGAAACAAATGCAAACAAACTTCGCAAAAATGTTAAATCGAACACTGAAAGCATTGAAAATTTATTTCCATCAGTATCTTTTTTAGGAAATAGGAATTGACTTGCGTAATAATGAACAATGACCTCATTGAATGCTGTAGTATTTTATGGACAGCACAATGTGCCTTCAAGCGTGCTGTCTGATGCACCATCTTCACGTCGCTCAATATTGTTTGTAGCTCATTGGCCTTGTAGAAAGCCTTGGCAATCTATCTAATTGGCATTGAACAATTTTAAGTAATGAAATTGGAGCGGACAGATGGCAATGTTTGTCGTGTTCATCATTATGATGATTCCTCCGCATCTTGTTTTATCGTTTGCACATGCTAACACTCCTTGATTGCTCTCCAGGTACCCATTGGATAATGACAAGCTTCTCCTGCGCGGGTGTATCCTGCGTAACACGCGCTGGTGCTACGGCGTGGTGGTGTTTGCGGGCCGGGACACCAAGCTTATGCAGAACTCCGGCAAGACAAAATTCAAGCGCACCAGCATTGACAGGCTACTCAACTTTATCATTTTAGGGGTCAGTTCACTTTGAAACTAATCTACTAGTAGCTTTGCTCTGGATGAACTATCCTAGTTTTGCTTTAGATGATAGTTTTACTGTAGATGAACGATGCTCTAGATGAACTATCCGCTAATGTTAATAGTTTAGTTTGTTATCCAAACTTAAAAATAAAAAACTGTTTCTACCATAGATCATAGTATTTGTTTAAATCAGTTGTATTTGTTTCACCCATATTCAATAATGTTAATTTTCAGATCGTGTTTTTCCTGCTGTCAATGTGCCTGTTCTGCACCGTGGCCTGCGGCATCTGGGAGACTATGATAGGTGAGTTGCCAACTGTTCTGGCTTCGGTGAATATTTGGCGAGTAAACTCGGAAATGGCTGCAATTTGTACCACAATGAAACCTGTTTACAATCTGCAAATGGCTGTCTCGAAGTACAGAAACAAACCCCAGTACTCTGGTTCTCAAGAGTTGGCACCCATCTTGCTTCTTCAGCAATGTCAATGTTCCGTTTATCTGTGAATAAGATATGCTATGCGAGGTGAAGCAGTAGCAGTTTTCGTCCTATTGACCTGATCAGTAATGAGTAAAACAACTTTTTTGTTTATGTCTTCGCAGTGCCATCTGCCATGCTTCAGTCGAACGTATTCCTTTTATTATCTATAGTTACTATAACGATTAGGAAATAATTAGCTACTAAGTAGCTTAATTTCTCCATCTCCCCCAGGCCAAAACTTCCGGGTATACCTCCCCTGGGATGCACTCGTCCCTACCGATGAGGTGGGCGGGGCGACTGTCATCGCCCTCCTTATATTCTTCTCCTATGCAATTGTGCTCAACACCGTAGTGCCTATATCCTTATACGTCAGGTGAGTCAATAGAAAGTAATTGCTTTCAGCAATATCGGCAGCATTTTTAATCATTGCTAAATTAAGTAGTCTTGTAATCTAAAACTATGTCACTAAGTACTCCTTGCTTAATTATCAACATTTACTGAGAGTTTTTTAGTTTAGATTACTAACTGTGTAGTCTGTCCTTGCCCGAGTACGAGTTTCACATCATCTTGCATATGATTTTTATATGTGTTTTGATCCGTTAACCTTCCTTGGTATCATTCCACTCAAGTGCTCTGACCAGCTCCATAAAGCACTTATCGCTTTATCTTTATCTACTTCAATAAACTAGGATGACGTTCAACAATCTTTACCAGGTCGGAGCACTAGTCAACAACAACGCGAAGTACTCTTTACCCAAACTCATAATTAATATTCGTCCTCATTAATATTCGTCCATCATTACCTGTCACGTGGATCGATGTGTTGCAGCGTGGAAGTGATCCGTCTTTGGCAGAGTTTCCTCATTAACTGGGACACAAGCATGGTGTACAAGGCTGTGGACCCCAAGGACCCCACCAAGTCAAGGACGACTTATGCCAAGGCGCGCACCACAACCCTCAACGAAGAGCTCGGGCAGGTCGAGTACATATTCTCGGACAAGACCGGCACACTGACCAGGGTGGGTTGTGTTTACTAGTGTACAAGTGTAGGAAGACAACAACAGGCCTATCGGCCCAAACTATGTTGCCTTTTGCGGGAAGGAGGGGCGGGCGTCCTGCTCTAGAACTGTTTCGTCATTTTATAAATTGTTTTACGTTGTAAATATAGGATAATGTTGCGTCATAAATTCCATACTTGCACTTTAAGGCAATTGTGACCATGAACTTGAATTTAAATCTCATCATTATTTTTTGTAGATCATATTAGTTTTAGGCCACGCTTACGTAGCTTTCGTATTCTTGCTCTACTGATTTTGAAAAATGTGAACACGCTTCAGAAAGTAAGGAAAAAAAAATCTAGACCCTGTTGAAATAAACACATTTCAAATTTCTCATCTGTTTCTTGCCGTTTTTTTTGTGTTTTCAGAACATCATGGCCTTCAACAAGTGTTCAATAAATGGACAGTCCTATGGAGAAATGCTTGACCCAAGAACAGGAGAACCGTTGGACATAACGGAGGTAAATACTCTATTTGCTCCGGTCATCAAAGTATTTTCGTCACTTGGCTTCATTCTTGTCCTCGTCACTTGGGTTCCTGATAGTCTTGGTCACGTGTATTCATGTTAGTTCATGTTACGTGGGTTTCTGCTAGTCATTGTCTCGTGGGTTCATGCTAGTCCTCGTCAAATGAGCTCATGATTGTCTTCGTCACATTGGAACATGCTAGTCGCTCTCACTTGGGTTCATGTTAGTACTTGTCAAATGAGCTCACGATTGTCTTCGTCACATGGAAACATGCTAGTCGCTCTCACTTGGGTTCATGCTAATTCTTGTTAGATGAGCTCATGATTGTCTTCGAAACATGGGAACATGCTAGTCGCTCTCATTTGGGTTCATGCTAGTTCTTGTCAGATGAGCTCATGATTGTCATCGGAACATGGGAACATGCTATTCGCTCTCACTTGGGTTCATGCTAATTCTTGTTAGATGAGCTCATGATTGTCTTCGGAACATTGGAACATGCTAGTCGCTCTCACTTGGGTTCATGCTAGTTCTTGTCAGATGAGCTCATGATTGTCTTCGGAACATTGGAACATGCTAGTCGCTCTCACTTGGGTTCAGGTTAATTCTTGTCACAAGGGATCACTTGGATTCATGCTTGTCATTGTCAAATGTGCTCCTGCTAATCTTTATTTCATCGGTTCATGCTAGTCCTTGCCACTTTGATGTTCCTACTAGTCCTCATTACTTGAGTCCTGATAGTCTTCGTCACTTAAGTTCCTGTTAGCCCTCATCCCTTATGTTTATGCTAGTCCTTGTCACGAAAGTTGTTGCCAGTCCTGTCACTTGGGTTCACGCTAGTCTTCGTCCCTTGGGTTCACGCCAGTCCTCGTCCCTTGGGTTTACGCTAGACCTCGTCCCTTGGGTTTACGCTAGTCCTCGTCCCTTGGGTTTACGCTAGTCCTCGTCCCTTGGGTTTACGCTAGTCCTCGTCCCTTGGGTTTACGCTAGTCCTCGTCTCTTGGGTTCACCCTAGTTCTCGTCCCTTGGGTTCACGCTAGTCCTCGTCCCTTGGGTTCACCCTAGTTCTCGTCCCTTGGGTTCACGCTAGTCCTCGTCCCTTGGGTTCACGCTAGTCCTCGTCCCTTGGGTTCACCCTAGTTCTCGTCCCTTGGGTTCACGCTACTTCTCGTCCCTTGTGTTCAAGCTATCTCCTTGTCACTTATGTTCATTCTAGTCGTTGTGGCAGTTACTGTACGTCCTGTGGCACCCGTGCATAGCTCTAACAATCGCAGCGTAAAGAACATTAACTTTACGAAGTAGTAAACGCAATCACTCAAATCTAATATATAATTTGTTGCTAGCTTGATGCAGTACTAGTTAATGGTTTGACGTTTGGCGCCAGAAGGACGCCAACTCCAGCGCGATGTCACTTGTGTTCCTATTAGTCCAAGTCCCCCCCTTAGGCAACTGTTAGGTTCACGGGCCGCACGGAGTCATGGCCCAAACGGGGGGGTGAGACTCTCCTTCAGACTCTCTTCTTCTTCACCCTTTACTATCTCTCCTTTTCTCCCCTATCCTGATTTGCTTGACTTTTTATTTACCTCATTTGCATCTTATGTTTAGTTAAAATTTCCTTAAACTTGTCTCAGACTCTTTCTTAACAACTCTCCTATTAGTCGCTGCACACAAACACACACGCACGCACACATAGACACACGCACACTCAAACACTCACATACCGGTTCTAACTATTCTCCTTTCGGGTGGCAAATAAAAGCCAAGTTGCGGTCTTTCTTTCATGCAACTTTTTTCCTACGACTATTCTTTCTTCTTCCCATTCATGCTGTTCTCATGCGTGAAATTCCCTACACCTAGTGTAGATCTCATGCATGGGATCCCCGTTTTCTGTCTCTTCTTCATCTTCCCCTCAGCAGGTGTTGGAGAGCGTAGCCCGCACCTTAAGGACTACTGCGGATCCCTGGGGTTCTGAAGCAGGGTAGGTAGTGTGTTATTCCTCCTTACTGTCATCCGGGGAATGCTGAGATCATATGGTCTCAGCACCTTAGGAGTTCCTGTACCTCCTGTAACACCCGTACATACCATAGACGTTTGCCGCGTATAGGACTTTGACTTTGCGCTGTAGTAAACCTTAACTTGAACATTAAAAGAGAAGAAATACAAAGACTAACTTGATGCAGCACTTTTTGCTAGTTTGACATTCGGCGCCAGAAAGACGATGACTCCAGCGCGTTTAAAAGTCTCGTCACTCTAATCTCATCTATTAGTCCAAGTCACTTGGGTTCACCCTAGTCTTCATCACTTGGCATGTCACATGTCCTCGTCACTTGTGTTTATGCTAGTCCCCGTCACGGGCGTTCAAAAAGGAAACAATCTCATGCCCTTAATATGCGTTTTTCTTTTCTGCCTAGATTATGTGCATTATTCCAATAATCGTGGTATATATACAGATACAGACACTAGGCCGCATCCCCCAGAAAGGGGGGTGGCCGACGGCAAGGCGCACCTCACACCCTCACACGCTCACATTCACACCACTTAGCCCTTTTGTGCTAAAGGGTCCGGCCGGTAGCCCCTCAATTTACACTCTGGGTCCCGAATGTACCGAGGAACCGTCGTCAGCAGCAGGGCCCACAGTTTTCACTGGTTTACCCCCGCCGCGTCATAATGGCCGGGCCCCCCCCACCCACGACCATCCCGACAGCGGGATGCCAA
>SDVV010027607.1:0-12078 GCA_016164225.1 Gammarus roeselii | reverse complement strand
ACTTTGCTTGTTACGAGTCCTCTAATATCGGCTAGTTTCAAGCAATGCTAGGTGATCGCTCGTTAGTAGACTGTAAAGTTCAAAACGTTTATGTAAGCTTACCGCATATGTCAGTGAGTGTAACGTGTGTTAAAGCGTTGGCAAGTTTTATGTATGGTTTTACTGCATGAATATTTTTTTTTGTTGTGTTGAATGTGTTGCTCCTACCATTTTTTTTTATCATAACGAATATTTAATAAATCCATTCTGACATATTTGCTACAGATCTGTGATGTAAGGCCCGCAGTCAACAAGATCTGGATTTAAATCATGCCTAAGGTACATACTTAGCGAAACAGCCGACGATTACCAGAGTGAGATCATTTGCTTGCAACCAACGTGTTACAGTATGTTGCTCGAGTACGAGGCTACAAACCAGCTGCTAGGGGTATCAATAACCGGACACTGCTAAATTCATTAATACCTAGTCAACCTAACCTAACCAACTTGGCCAATAGTTATGTATTTCTATTAAATTTGATGCTTATGTATGATATCGATTTGTATGAAACTCTCCACTTGGGCTGTATATTTATCATATCAAAAGCAGTTTGAATACATTCCTTTAATTTGATCCAGCAAATATCTTTTAAAGATGTTTAGATTCCAGAATTTTTATCGATATCTCTGTTACATGTTTGGATGAGACTCAGCAGGTAGGATCCAAGAGAACTAATGCACTTCAATTTGTTACACTTTTTTAATGTGGAACAGTTTCACCCGATTTTAGGTTCGAAAATTTAGTCATCCTTACCAACTTGAGCAATAATTATATATTTTCATTCAAGTTTGATGGTTATGCATGATATTTTGTCATTATTTTTTTGCGATGTACATATCAATTCCCCTCCACACAACTCTTTTTTACGTAGTTTTTTTCTAATATCACACACAATGTAGACACCTCCACACATTTGTATGCATATACAAGGTCGGTTAACATCTGTAGCATTTTACCTCTGATCTATGATTTTTCCATTAGAACCAAGTCCCTTGCTCTTGTTACAAGATATTTAATGTGGATCAGCTTTACGTATGTTAGGTTGAAAGATCTAGACATCCCAACCAAACCAACTTAACCAAGAATTATGTGTCACCTCTCGAGATTTCCTGCTTACGTATGATACTTATTCATCGAGTGGACCAGCTTCACGTCATGTAAGGTGAAAAGAACTAAACATTTTAACCTAACCTAACATTTTATAACCAAGAATTATATAATATCGATCGACTTTTAATGCATACATATCCGTCCTCTCCACTTGGCTCTACATTTGGATCTATCATTTGAGGTTTTGATATACACTTCAACTTTGATCTAGCAAATTTCATCCATTTTCATTTGCAAATTACATGGTTTGTTTCGATTGTTATACCTTTTTTCATATGATTCTTGATTTTAACATGTTCTTCACACCCATCAAAACCTAACGTAACTAACCTTATGTATGGTATTCAGTGTTATATACATATGAAGCCCTCCAGACGACTCTGAATATCACTTAAAAATATATGTTATTTATTTCGTTGTCACTCTCAACCCATATTAGTTAGCAGAGAGGACCCATTTTCAAACTTAGATGGTTTGAATGTTACAGGTAATTCATATTATTTTTGATTTGACACAATTCTACATCAGAGAGAATATACCAACAATAACGTTGGGAGACATGTATGTGGACAGTGAAATCACCATTAGAAAAATCATCATCATCGACCCTAAATCAGTACAATACCCACGAAAGCTTGAATCACAACATTTTTTTTGTGTTAAATGACTTAGTGCGTAAAGTGCTGGACTCGTATTCCGGCGACGCAGAATCGAATCTTGGCGAGGGCTGGAGTATTTCCAATGATGATTTCGTTGTCCACATACAATTCGACATCACTTTAACATGTTATTCACATCTATAAAAACCTAACCTAACCTTATGTACGGTATTCAGTCATTGATATATACATATGAAGCCCTCCAGACGACTCTAGATTTCCCTTTAACATACATGTTATTTATTTCGGTGTCCCTCTCGACCCATATTAGTTAGCAGAGAGACCCCATTTTCAAACTTGGATGGATTGAATGCTAAAGTAATTCAAATTTGTATCCAGTTTCATACAAACGGACACATGGTCTCATACTATGTTTTTCTTATCATACTTTTCAATATCTCCACTTGGCTCTACAACCTTTGACGACTTGCATCTCTGATTTACCTTTTCTTTCCTATTATTTTCAAATTCTTGACGATGACTTCGTTTCAAGATCTGATCGGACTGTGATTTATATCCTACCAATCTGTAACACATCTAGATCATTTTTCTCGAGAAAGGTTTATGTCATCATTTCACGCCTTGGAACATATTCTTCTACTGATTTCAACAATTCGATGTTACCTCCGACTGACACGATGTTTGCAATTCATTATATAACCTTTCAGTTTAGGATAATGTAAACATTGAATTGAAGATTTACATAGTTTTATTTGTATTTATTGAGATTATTTACAGACCTTGCTGGCATCATCAAAGACATCTACCTCGTTTTTTGATTTGAAACAGCATGGTTCGTACATCCAACCATCCCCATCATCACTATAATTCAGTTTCCCCACAAAATCTTTCGTAAACTCCATCATATCTTTGATGCGATTACCGAAGGCTGTTCCGTTCCCTTGAGTCCACAAATGTATTGCTTCTTCTTCTTGAACATTAATTATTCAAAACTTCTCCAATTCAAAGTTATTCTGAGCTGCATCTTTGAAAAATTTTGCATACGATCCAGATTTTCTTATGTTCTTAGGTATAATTTGTTTTCCACTACCTCAGCTTTATTACAGTCATGATGATGATTTTCTACTTGGATCATACCAATTTCAAGATTCGCTTTCTTATTCCCCCTTAACTTTGTTTCATACGACTGTAACGCGTCGACATTTGTTACCCAAAGCCAACTTCCTTTTTCCTACATCCATATATGAATGAAATCTCCCAGTCTTTTGATTATTGTTTTACCCATTCTGAGATGACTGATATTTTTCAACACTAGTCAATATTTGTTCGATCTGACTCATATCATTTTCGGAGATTTCTTCATCCAACACTTGTTACCAAATTTTTGAGATATGAATATTCATTTTTGTTTATTCCATGACGAAACGTGTGTATCCGCTTGATCTCAACGTAACACTGACTCTATTCACGGTATGCAGCTAGCTATTATAAGTTGATTACATGTTGTTTTTTGCTAAACATTAGGCCTAACATTGCTCGCCTAGGGCATCAACTGTGTATGTGTGTATGTGTATAGGGCTGTGTAGGTATGTGAATGTGTATGTTCAACCGAATGTTCGTGTTACATAAGTTAAAAAAAATGCAAAAAAAAAAAAAAAAAATCAATGAAATTTTAAATTTTCGAGGATGACACCTTACATAAGTAGCCAAGTTATCACTACAATAGACCGACTTAGCTCTGACATCCCTCGAAAATTTGAAATTTTCTTGAAATTTTGAATTTTCGTTTTTCTATATTTTGTTTTTAACCTATGTAACACGAACACATGCTTGAACATACACATTCACATACCTACACAGCCCTATGCACATACACACATACACAGTTGATGCCCTGGGTGAGCAATGTTAGGAATAATGTTTTGCAAAAAACAACATGTGATCAACTTATAATAGCTAGCTGCATACCGTGAATAGAGTCAGTGTTACGTTGAGATCAAGCGGAGACACACGTTCCGTCATAGAATAAACAAAAATGAATATTCATAACTCAAAAATTTGTTAACAAGTGTTGGATGAAGAAATCTCCGACAAATGATATAAGTCAGATCGAACAAATATTGACTAGTGTTGAAAAATATCACTCATCTCAGAATGGGTAAAACAATAATCAAAAGACTGGGAGATTTCATTCATATATGGATGTAGGAAAAAGGAAGTTGGCTCTGGGTAACAAATGTCGACGCGTTACAGTCGTATGAAACAAAGTTTAGGGGGAATAAGAAAGCGAATCTTGAAATTGATATGATCCAAGTAGAAAATCATCATCATGACTGTAATAAAGCTGAGGTAGTGGAAAACAAATTATACCTACGAACAAAAGAAAATCTGGATCGTATGCAACATTTCTCAATGATGAAACTCAGAATGACTTTGAATTGGAGAAGTTTCAAATAATTAATGTTCAAGAAGAAGAAGCAATACATTTGTGGACTCACGGGAACGGAACAGACTTCGCTAATCGCATCAAAGATATGATGGAGTATATGAAGGATTTTGTGAGTAAACTGATATATAGTGTTTCAAATGAAAAAACGAGGTAGATGTCATCGATGATGCCAGCAAGGTCTGTAAATAATGCCAATAAATACTAATAAGATCTGTAAATCCTCAATGAAATGTTCATATTATCCTAAACTCAAAAGTTAAGTAATGAATTGCAAACGTAGTGTCAGTCGAAGGTAACATCGAATGGTCGAAATCAGAAAAAGAATATTTTTCAAGGCGTGAAATGATGCCATAAACCTGTCTCGAGGTAAATGATCTAAATGTGTTACAGATTGGTACGATATAAATCAGAGTCCGATCAGATCTTGAAACGAAGTCATCGTCAAGAATATGAAAATTATATAAAAAAAGGTAAATCAGAGATGCAAGTCGTCAAAGGCTGTAGAGCCAAGTGGAGATTTTGAAATATAATAAGAAAAACATAGTGTGAGACCATGTATCCGTTTGTATGAAACTGGATACAAATTTGAATTACTGTAGCATTCAATCCATCCAAGTTTGAAAATGGGGCCTCTCTGCTAACTAATATAGGTCGAGAGTGCCAACGAAATAAATAACATGTATGTTAAAGTGAAATCTAGAGTCGTCTGGTGGGCTTCTTATGTATATATCAATGACTGAATACCGTACATAAGGTTAGGCTAGGTTTTGATGGGTGTGAATAACATGTTAAAGCGATGTAGAATTGTGTCAAATCAAAAATAATATGAATTACCTGTAACATTCAAACCATTTAAATTTGAAAATGGGTCCTCTCTGTGGGAAACATTTCTCATACCCTGCCAACTATGACGTTCCATTTTTAACCCATGTGTGTATTCGATTCGCGGAGGAAGCCTGGTGGTCGTCGGCTGGCATTCCTGAGGTGAGGGGAGGGGAAAAACCCCCACCCCCATTATCCCCGGTCCTTTAGCCGCTACTTGGTTTCCTTTCTCTCGAATCATTTATAGACGTGTAAACAATTAGGACTGAAGTAGTATAGGTCAATGAGAATGAAGTAGTGCAAATAAGTGTCGTTTGAAATAAATATCTATGTATGAGATGATGAGGATTATTTTAGTACAGTAGCTAGATATAATCTTTCGAGTGGAAGCGTTAAACCGTGGTCGCAGCCATGTAAGCAAATAAGCCTACCCACGCCAACGTTAGATGGCGTTGTTTGCCGAAAGGTTGGCTCCCTCAACTTGAAAAGACTGTTGTTGTCTTTGAACAGATTGAGGTCGTGGCTAGCCTGCATCAACGATGGTGGATCCCCAGGGTAAGACAAAAAACCAAGGAAGCAATAAGGAATTACATGCAGTGCAGAAGAGAACGTGGGACACACTGCCGTGGACCACCAACCCCTCCCCTTTCAGGGCAGAGGGTGAGTCAATCTCGTCCATTTACTGTAACAGGTGTGGACTATGCCAGTCCCCTTTATGTGAAAGAGGGGACACGAATCGAAAAACGGTACATTACACTGTACACGTGTGCATCCACAAAGGCAGTACACTTGGAAGTTGTTAAGGATCTGTCTGTAGATACCTTCTTGAGAACTCTTCAACGGTTTTCTGCTCGCCGCTCCTATCCCCGAATGTTAATTAGTGACAATGGATCAAACTTTGTGAGCTCCGCTAAAATACTCCAGAGTTGGGAGGAACATCACAGAGTTCAGAGCACTCTAAATCAAAACAAATGCAAGTGGCATTTCAACCCTAGCAGGGCCCCTTGGTTCCGAGGCTTCTTCAAGAGGATCGTGAAGATGGTCAAGCTATGTCTACAGAAATCGTTACACAGAGCCACAGTGACAGAAGATGAGCTACACACCGTACTCTGCGAGATAGAAGCGGACCTCAATGATCGTCCGTTAACTTCTATCTTAGACTTAGTTGATGATTATCGACCTCTTACGTCATCCAAGCTGATGCTCGGACATCGTCTGGACAGCGCGCCAGTGGCAACACTTTTCCCGGAGAAAGAGCAAGATACCTCTATGTTTACAGCAGAGCTTCTAACACCACGTCAAAGGAATGTACTGAAGATTCTGCATCGTTTCCAGGCAAGGTTTAGAAAATAATACCTAACCATACTGCGGCATCATGCCGTGGATGCCAGGAAAATCGTTGCACTGAAGGTGGGTGACATAGTTCAGATCCACGACGAAGGTTCCAGGCTGTTATGGAGTCTGGGAAGGATCATCGAGAGCCACGCAGGTAAAGACGGTCACGCGAGAAGCGTGAAACTCAAAACCCGTGGACGCACCATCAGTCGACCGGTGACTCTGCTGTACCCACTAGAGGTGCAAGCGGTGGAACCCATTGAGAGTCCACCAGAGTCGCAGAGTCAAGACTCGACGTCGCCACATCAATTAGGCACCGAGAGCGTGGAAACGAAGCGCATTCCACCGTCAACGGCACCAGGGATATTACCACTCCCACAGGTGCAAACGAATCGAACGCTGCCCGACCAACTCGGAAGGCAGCCATGACCGCTCGTCGGCGAATCGTCACTCAGTTACAATAAGTGTCAATACGCCTTCTTCTTAGGTGGGAGTGTGTGGGAAACATTTCTCATACCCTGCCAACTAAGACATTCCATTGTTAAACCATGTGTGTATTTGATTCGTGGAGGAAGCCTGGTGGTCGTCGGTTGGCATTCCTGAGGTGAGGGGAGGGGAAAAAAACACCCCTTCATCCCCGGTCCTTCAGCCGCTACTTGGTTTCCTTTCTCACGAATCATTTCTAGACGTGTAAACAACTAACACTGAAGTAGTATAGGTCAATGCAAATGAAGTAGTGCAAATAAGTATCGTTTAAAATAAATATCTATGTATGAGATGATGAGAATAACTACAGTACAGTAGCTGGATATAATCTTTCGAGTGGAAGCGTTAAACCGTGGTCGGAGCCATGTAAGCAAATAAGCCTACCAACGCCACCGTTAGATGGCATTGTTTGCCGAAGGTTGGCTCCCTCAACCTGAGGGGGCTGTTGATGTCTTTGAACAGTCAGTAAAAGCGGACGTGTTAGGCCCGCGAGGTCCGACCAAATGGATAATGCGCCCAAGATCTTCAAGAAACGATAAGTTTATATAGACTAATCCCGATTAGTTATTAATTTGTAGACTAACCTAGTATGAGGTAGGGAATTAAGGTAGTTTAATTAAAGAAAATAGAACCTGACAATGACTCACTGTGATCACTTTCGGACTACCAAGATGGCCGAACACATTTAACCATAAAAACCTAATGGTAGATCATAACCTAATTACAAGTCCCCCGATATCCCCAGTCTGGATGTTATGATAAGATCAAAAAACTTGATCTTCGAGTGGACAGAAGATGGTAGAGGTAATGATATAAAAAATAAATACGCAGATGTTAAAAGAGGAAATCGGTCGGTTAATGATCGAAGGTAAATCCCGATCACACTCTCTGCTAACTTATATTGGTTGAGAGTGTCAACGAAATAAGCAACATATATGTTAAAGTGATAGTTAGAGTCATTTGGAGGGCTTCATATGTACATAACAATGACTGAATACCATTCATAAGGTTAGTTATGTTGGACTTTGATGGGTGTGAATAACGTGTAAAAATCAAGAATCATATGAAAAAAGGAATAATAATCTAAACAAACGATGTAATTTGCATATGAAAATGGATGAAATTTTCTAGATCAAAATTGAAGTGTATATCAAAACTGCAAATGATAGATCAAAATGTAGAGCCAAGTGGAGAGGATGGATATGAATATACCATAAATCGATGAATAAGTATCTTATGTATGCACGAAAAGTCGATCGATAATATATAATTATTGGTTATACAATTTTTGGTTAGGTTAGGATGATTAGTTTTTTTTACCTAACGTGACGTGAAGCTGGTCCACTCGATGAATTAGTATCATACGTAAACAGGAAATCTCGAAAGATGACACATAATTCTTGGTCAAGTTGGTTAGGTTAGGATGTCTAGATCTTTTAACCTAACATGACGTAAAGCTGATCCATATTAAATATCTTGTAACAAAAGCAAGGGACTTTGTTCTAATGGAAAAATCATAGATCAGAGGTAAAATGTTAGATATGTTAACCGACCCTGTATATGCATACAAATGTGTGTATGTGTCTACATTGTGTGTGATATAAAAATAAGCTACGTAAAATAGAGCTCTGTAAAGGGGATTTGATATGTACATCGCACAAACTAATGTCTAAATATCATACATAACCATCAAACTTGAATGAAAATATATAATTATTGTTTGTTTGTCTTTGAACCTAATATCGAGTGAAACTGTTCCACATTAAAAAAGTGTAATAAATTGAAGTGCATTAGTTCTCTTGAATCCTACATGCTGAGTCTCATCCAAACACGTACCAGAGATATCGATAAAAATTCTGGAATTGAAACATCTGCGAAAGAAATTAGCTGGATCAAATTGAAGAAATGAATCCAAACTGCTTTTGATATGATAAATATACAGCCCAAGTGGTGAGTTTCATACAAATCAATATCTTACCTAAGCATCGAACTTAAATAAAAATACATAACTATTGGTTAAGATGGTTAGGTTTGGTTGCCTAAGTATTAATGAATTTGGCAGTGTCTGGTAATTGATACCCTTAGCAGCTGGTTTGTGGCCTCGGACTCGAGCAACATACTGTAACATGTTGGTTGCAAGCAAATGATCTCACTCGGGTAATAG
Source organism: Gammarus roeselii (assembly GCA_016164225.1). Lineage (NCBI taxonomy): Eukaryota > Metazoa > Arthropoda > Malacostraca > Amphipoda > Gammaridae > Gammarus > Gammarus roeselii. The sequence goes on along the minus strand of SDVV010027607.1, from coordinate 3,052 downwards.
TCGGCTGTTTCACTAATTATGTACCTTAGGCATGATTTAAATCCAGATTTTGTTGACTGCGGACCTTACATCACAGATCTGTAGGAAATATGTTAGAGTGGATTTATTAAATATTCGTTATAATAGAAAAAAATGGTAGGAGCAACACATCCAATACAACAAAAAAATCTTATTCTAACAGTAAAACCATACATAAAACTTGCTAGCGGTTTAACACCCATAACAATCACTGACATATGCGGTAAGCTTATATAAACATTTTGAACTCTACAGTCTGTCTACTAACGAGCGATCACCTAACATTACTTGAAACTAGTCGATTTATTGGACTTGTAACAAGCAAAGTGAAAAAAAAAAATATGTAGGTACATAAACTGGTAAAGATTGGTAAAAACTACAGAGTCAAGTGGATAGATTTGATATGAATAAAGCCCAAATCAATGAAGAAATACATAACATATGTATGAAAACGGGAAAATATACAATCCTTGGTTAGATTAGGTTAGGATGAGTTAGGTTTACGGCCATCATCACAAACCTTTAGTAAAAAATGCTATAGTGGATATTGTTAACGCTCAAATCAGTCAGATATTCTAAATTGGAACGCAATCTCATAACAAAGTCAGAATTAATCAATAACTCTTAAGTGAACAACTGCAAACGTATCACAAACATCGATACAAGTAAGACTTGCGATAATAAGCATCTAGTAACGACATACGAGTGGATAATATAATTGAGATGTACATGAAATTATTGATGAATTTTGACATTAACTCAACACAAATCCGGTACTGTTTCTCCATGACGACATGGAACGGAACCCAAATCCAATGTCGCGAGGTAAAACATACCAATATTTTAGATCGTACATCCAATTAAGTGTATTTTATACCCAATATTTTATGAAATTGTTCGAATTTATACCTAATACATATATATTCCTTCGTTAACCAATCGAAACATACAACAACAACTTTAAAAACTAAATAAGGTTCTCTACTCTACCCTAACCGACATTGATTAACGATGATATACGGCGTATCCTGCCGTACCCCAGAGGATAAATCCTACACCAACATGGAAGGTGTATGGTCAATCAATACATGATGCCGATGTACATTACCGATCTTGAAATAAATAGAAAAAATCCTTCACTTCATCTCCTAAGGTGATCTGGATCATGAAAAAATCCTATGCTATCATAACAGCCATACCAAAAATATCTGACATTTAACACTGAGTTAATGCGAATAATGTTGTTTTTACTACGATACCTGTTCAAATCTATAACAAATTCCTAGACATAACTGATGCTATGCCTCCAGTAGGAGAAAATCAAAGCCCACTGTGTCGTAACAAAAAACTCTACAATGCTTTACTAGGTCGCTTCTCAGCAAACTACCACTGATATATAACAAATTCAGAGGCAACACCCGGTCATGATACAAAACCTCAGACGTACCATGCATCTGTTTAGTCCATCATCTCTGAACAACGTCGAGCAAAGTCATATCCTGGACATAACCAAGAATCTATACAATTGTCTAGAAAGGGCTTGACATGAGTCTCAAAAATTGTGGTCATAAAAAAGCTGGGCTTCTGTTCACTGACGATCTAAGTATATCACTACAACGATGAGCAGCTTTTTGGAAAAACTCTCTAAAATACCCATGGAACTTAAGATCGACGTCCACAAAAACTCAAGATCCATGTTTTTTTTAGAGAGATCGACGTCCAAATTCATGTTGAACATGGAGGAACTCCAAATGACAACCAAAGAGTGTGAAACACCTATTCACCAGGACCCCACCATCTAGTAAATCGTCTTCTAAAACGTTACACTACACACTTGCTAGGGTTCAATTACGAAATTCCACCAAGATGCAGTTGAACTTACACCTCATAAACATACATTCCTACGATTATCACGGAAAAATCATACAATAACAACAACACCAACAACTATAAAAATAGCCAAATAAGATGCTCAACTCTGCTCTAATTCACGTTGAAAAATGTAATACACTAGGGTATTCATCATAGTAAATCGGTCTACTTGCACAAATAGACATAAACACAACGAGCTTTTGACTATGGGGCACCTCTAACTCCTCCTAAATATTGAAAAATGCTCCTACAATAAACATACAATAACCTAACAGCAAGAACGAGTTTGTAACAAATATGATCTTCTATATCTATTATAACCACGTCAATCATCGTACCAGAATGTTAGAAGATACATAAAACCCTAAAAATAAACGACATGTAACTAAATTACACCTGTAGATAATATTGAACATTGCAGATACAAACGCAATATGGGCGCGAAGCTGGACACACAAAGCAATTAAATACATCCTAACCATTAGATTGTCCGAATCTCTCAGGGCTGTTTCAGCCCCATACTAACTAATCAAGATTCTCTTCAATGATTGAATCATCGGAATTGCATCCGAAACTGATGCATTGGCAGAGCTCATTCACTCGGTCAATTCCTGGAAAAGCTCAAGAGCTGACACATAACTGGCATGAATGCTCCACTCAGTACTGGTTAGCACTTGTTATTTGTTTGGCTTCCTTTCTGAATTGAGGGCTGCATAAAGTCATTGGCTCCTTCAATTCAACCATGCGTTTCAGCATGTATAGCTTGCTGTTCCACCTCGTGTGTGTGTCATGAATCACTGAGGACACAGGTTGTTTAAGTCCTTCTTGTACTCTTTTTAGCTCGTCCTGAGCCATCACCGAGGGATGGAAATGCGTTGATATGCTTCGGCATTTAGAAATTATATCAGGAACTATTTTTTGCGACGCTATTCCATGTTTTACAATGATTTGCAGTTTATGAATGGTACAATACAGATTTTCATCTCAAGAAAAAAAGGGCTTCCCTCATGTTTCAAAGAACAGAGTGACGTCGGAAGATGGAATTTCCACTTCGACCACATGGAATCAAATTTGTGTGAGAGGTATTCGCCGGTATGTCGTTCTTCAAGAATCTTTGCAAATAGCATTAGATTAACCTTGTTGAAATCTCGATTGATTGAAT
>SDVV010027606.1:0-12078 GCA_016164225.1 Gammarus roeselii | reverse complement strand
AGGCATTATGACATTAGCAATATATCTAATGTCAATCCACTTTCCAACATCAACGTAGGTGAAGAGCAACAGATCCTCAGGCTACATTTACTCCAAAAACCATACTACTGTGATGACAAAATATGGTTGCTCACAACAAGATGGTCAATCTAGACATCTATTCTTTCCATTGATTTGAAGCAAACTCTTGTTAAACTTAGTCCCATGATTCAGAAGATCAGTGTTAGACTTGTCCTAAACTATTGAATATTAGCTATATATATTTATTATTTAAACAGCTGTTTTTCCCCTTCTAACAATTTGGTCGTTAGTGATATTTTCTAAGATGTTTAGTCATATACTGGCCAAACTGCTGTTTTTGGTTGGGAGACTTGATGTTAAATAATATAGATTATTTAATCATCAAGTTTTTGCTTTTTCAGTGATAGTTTTGTCATTATTAAAATTTTGAATACTGTGACAGGCAGAACAATTTTTTTGGTTGAACCATCTTCATGTCAACTCCACAATGATTCTTATACTTGACTATGCCTTCCAAAGGTTTGCTGGATTATGTTTTCTTCAAAGTACAAGTTTCCCTCAGCTAGGGCGTAATGCCTTTTGTTTTGCCTCTTTCTTCATATGCCATGAGTAGCTACATAATAAATAGTACGGCTCATGCCATATTATCATGTGATTTCCTACAGATTCTGCACAGCAACATTCCAGGTGCTGTGCAGCTACCTGGAATTTTAGCTCAATATGGTGTAGTTGTCTATTTGAATCCCACAAATGCATTATTTGTCTTGTGTCAGAAAGAGCATTCTTTTGTCAAAAGAAATAGCACTAATCAAAGATCCTAATTATTGGGTACCAACCAGGAAGAGACAGATCATTCCTATAACCCTTTTGAATTCAAATGATTGATGATGTCACAATTGGACATTTTGTAAAATGCAATATCATGAAACAATTAATTGAATTGTTGAATGCATATACTTACTTGAATACTTGGATATTCTTTTGCTGTAGAGCTATTCACAGCATTGCTGCCTCACGGCCCACAACAATGGGACACTCTCTACTTGTGCTGTTGCAGCAGCATATACATGTTGCTGCCACATTGGTATGTCAAATCCCAGATTTGCTTTGTGGTGAAGTCGAGTTGTTCCCATGTGTAGGGCAGTCGTGAGGCCACTAAGGTAATCTGTTTTGAAATTTGAGACAGCTCATACAACTATCAATAAAGACTGAGTATAGGATATGCATAAGAAATTACCCAAGTTAGAATTTAGAGTGATTTTCAAAACAGATGTATACCACCTAATATTGACAAAATCTCTATTCATACACAAATTTTTAATTTACTTCCCTATTTAGGAAAAATAAGGGGGGGGCCATCACGTTTGGTGCAGGTGGTCACCCTGTATTAAAGAAAATGTCTCCCTGCAGAGTTTTTATTATATCACTTTTTGGGGTTGTCAATAAATTGTTGAATTGGCTGCATTAAAGCTGAACAAACTTGTTAATCTAGGTCAAATGTTCATAGTACAATGAAGTTTAATAGAATGTTTAATTTTATTGCACTGTGAACATTTGACCTAGACAATCAAATAAGTTTGTTCAGTATTTTTGTAGCCAGTGAGCTATATAAGATGTATTGTGTCAAGAAGTTTTCTCTAATATATTGATCTTTTTCAGATTTCATCATTGAAGTGCATCATAGACAACAAAAGATTGTCAACCTACATTAACTTAGAAGAGTTTTGGCTACTTATTCATCATGAATACCAGCATGACAGAAAAGGGTAGCATGCTAACATTGTTTGAAGAATGTTTTGGTGCAATGCTGGACCATGAAGTTATCAAGGCTATCCTGCAGAATGTTGACTGGAATTACACCCAGGCCCTTGAGGCATGTTCATCCATGGTGGGAACTGCAAATATTCCTGAACATGTCCTTACAAAAATAGTATCTTTATTACAGAAAACTGAAGGCCCTGTCCTTCCTGAAAACAGTGGTGAGAATAGAAAAACTGAACTTTTGAGGAGCTCCCCTGTTTCTGAAAATGCAGCTGTTAGAAAGGATTCTGGTGTGACAGAAATAGTGAAAGATGAAGTGGTAAATAATGTTCTGAGAGATGGAGACGATCAATTGGCTTCTCCTGAACACAAATTTCTCAAACAAACAAATGTTTTGTATGATCCCTCCTCTACTTCATTCCAAAATAAAAGTACGTATTCATCTCAAATATCTGCAAAAAGTCATGAGCAAACAATTTTTGGCAAGTTCATTAATGATGCTTCGTATCTGAAAAAGGGGTCTCCTGTGCCTCTTGGAAACACAACTACAAGTATTGTTAAACATGGATTGCCTGAACTAGAAAAAGCAACTTGTAAGATTCAGCTCATCAAAACCTTGTTGGGCAAAAATTATGTTTTGATTTTGATGCGAGGATTGCCTGGAAGTGGGAAGTCCACCTTAGCTAGGAGACTGGTGGAAGATCAAGGAGTTGTTCTTAGTGCAGATGATTACTTCACATCTTCTAATGGTAGGTACAATTTTGATCATACCATGCTGGGTGATGCACACAGTTGGAATAAAAGACAAGCCCAGATTAGTATTAACAGAAAGAGTAATCCTGTCATCATTGATAACACCAACTTGCAGGCGTGGGAGATGAAGCCTTATGTGCACATGGCTCTCAAAAATGGTTACCTTGTAGAATTTTTAGAGCCAGATACACCCTGGAGATACAACCCATCTGAATTGGCTCGTAGAAACCGTCATGGTGTGCCCAAGAACAAAATTGAAGAAATGCTTGCAAAGTTTGTGACAAACATCTCGCTTCGAAATTTCAATTTTCCCTGTGATCCTGGTGAAATTATGTCTCCAATTCCAAAAATGTCTAATTATTTTGCTAATTCTTTTAGTGGTGTTAGCACTACCATAAATGGACATCAAAATGCCAATTATGGTCTTTGTGATATAATTAATAATTTAGATAGTAAGGAGGGCCCTGCTCAAAATAGTCCAGTTGCCAATATGATGGAATCTCCTCCTATATCATCTTTGACTGATTGTATTAATCATTTCAAAAATAATATTGATAGTGAATTTTTGGACAATGAGGAAAAATCACCTGATGGACCAATTGATAATGAAAAATTTAATGACATTGTTCAGAGTTTAAGTACAGAGGTCAAGAAACACTTCAAAAAACCACCTTTCATCATAACTGAGAAAGCTGACCAAAGCACACTTGATGAAGATAGGAAAATGTACAATTTTTGTGAAGATATTGAAGATAAATTAGGCAATAATATATCATCCCTTATTCGGCCCCAGTTGTCCAGGGGGTTGAAATGTTCTTCTAGCAATGGTCTCGGTGATCCTGCCGACGTGACTGTGGAGCTTGCAGTCAACTGCAACGTGAAAGTAGTGAAGGCTCCGGCCTTGGATACTGTAACTGAAGAACTAACTAAAGACATGAGCAATAGCAGGACTGTTTTGGAACAAGATAGTGACCTTTCTGAAGGTGAGGGGGAGGACACCTCAAATGATGCTTCCAGCATAGAGCTTGCAGGAGATGAGAGCGATGAACCATACTCTGTCACCAAATTGGAGTCATGGCAATGCTTGGACCCTGAAAATGCTGACATGGACTGGGAAGAAACAGAAGGGGTTGTGGAAGAATCAAAAGTCAAAGACGACCCACTGGATGCCAGGCCTTGCAAACGGAGGAATGAATCCTTGGATAATTCTATTGTAATAGTGGAGCCAAATTCCAGTTCATTAATGCCAACAGCTCAAGCAGCTGCCACTACAGAGGATTTATGGGTTGCTGATTTCAAAACAGACAGTTGGGATGTTGCAGGAGATGATTTAGATGCAAAGATAACCAAACTTCAGAAAACTGGAGCCGTTCCAAAACATATCAGAGAGAAGTTGAGGCCCCAAAAACACAACGTTGAAGTTCCTTACATTTCTATGCAAGAGACAATTAAATCTAAGGGGACCAATGATGAATCTCCTTCAAGCCTTAGGGTAACTGCAACTGCAAAACTTCTGGATAATCTTTCTCTTATCAAAGTAACCATAGCAACACAGACTGAATTAGATGAAGCATTGAAAGACAATTCATTAAAGATTCTTCATGGTAATGGTCAACAGTATAAATTGGGAGCCATGGCTGAAATATCTACAAGTGGTCCAATTACAAAGCATATTTTTATGTTGGATAAAGGAACCATGACAAACCTTGGAAAGTCAAATGAAACTGAGGGTAAAGTTGAAGATTTACTTTGCTTCTTCCCCAACATAGCAATAACAGATTTAGATGACATACTCCTCAGATGCAAAGGAGATGTTGACTGGGCCATGAACATTCTTTTGGATAGTGGCTACCAAATTGAAGAAAGCTCAAACGAAAGTATTGATGTTGATTTAAGAAATCAAAGTGCATCTCCAGCTTGCTCAGATTCGTCTTCTGCTTCCAGTACATCAGCCTCTAGTGGCTCTAAATCGAAAAGGAAGTCAAGAAGACAACACAAAAGACATCGCCCTAAAGAACTTTTGAGTGATGAGGTGAGCCTTCTCTCTGATGAAAACTTGTCTTCTAGAAGCCCAACAACTGAAATCAACCATGCTTCTTCCGTAAGGGACTCTTCAGAGTCATCAAGTCAGTGTGACAAACTTCCTCAGCAAGTCTCATTGGAACTTGACCCACTGTTTGCATATCAATTGGTGAACATATTTGGCCCAGTAGCACATCTTCACTTGAATCACAGCTTCGAGAATAATGAAAGAAGAGTCAACTTGCCATTGAGTCTGTGCCAAGAAATACATCGTTATTGGAATGCTTCTCTTCAAAATATATCGGTGGGTGATGAACAATTCATGCAGGAAATGATTGATAAGGATGCTGCTTTTGCTCATCAGTTGCAATTGCAAGAAGAGAGAGAAAAGCCCTCTTATAAACCATTCTTTGGGAGTTTTGACTGTGACCAGCCTCCAACTAACTTGCGAGAAATTATGAACCTAGAAAAGGCTCTTGAGGCTACCAAGCCAGAGCACAAGATCAACATGGCGTATCAATTGTCACTCACTCGTCTTATCAAGGAGTTTGGTCACGTGGACAAGTCGGTAGTGAAGACTATTTTTGAGCAGTGCATGGGCAATTACAACGAAGCAACATCGCAGCTGCTGCTCACCTTTGGATTGAAAGATAAAGGCGATAATAAAGATGAGGCTCTGAATGCGGCAAAGAGAGAGACTGATATTGTACACCAAAGAGAGGAACAACTTAAGGCAAACATTGATTGCAAAACTAACCAAGACTCCCTGCCAGATTCCAACGAACATGAGGTAAGATATGTGAGTTAGCTATCCTTGGATTTGTCCAGCTTGCTTAGCCATGTTTTCTAGTTTTGAGTAATCTCTATTTTGTCAGTTGAACATGTGTCAGTGAGGAGCAAGGTGAGTGCATGGTTCACAGTGGTAGTGGGACTGAGACAAAGCTGTATTATGTCTTCGTGGCTGCTTAAATTTGTACATTGATGGAGTGGTCAGGGAGGCGAACGCGAGTGTAATGGGTCGTGGCTTAGAGCTGTTGGAAGCAAATGAACGTAGTTGGCAGTTGAGTCTGTTGTTGTTTGTGGATGATATGACACTGGTAGCGGAATCGGAGGAGAAATTGTTTAGGCTAGTGTCGGAGTGCTGTAAAGTGTGAGAAGAAGAAGCAGCAGCGAGTTGACATAAGTAAAAGTTATGAGATGTTTGTGGAATGTCGATGCGAGCAGAATAAGTGTCCTCCTAGATTGAGAGTTATTGAAGAAAGTTCAGTGTTTCAAGTACCTGGGCTACCACGTGGCGAAAACTGAACTAGTAGACACTGAAGTGAAGTCGCGGTGAAGGAAGGGTGTAACGTGTTATGCGCACTGAAGAGTGTAATGAGCTATTGCAAGACGCTGGGGATGGAAGCAAAAAGGAGGTTGCAGGAGGGATAGCTGAGACTTGAGGGGGTGAGAGCAGATGAGAGAAGGTTGTATGTTTTCAAGATGAAAATGTTTCAAGATAAAATGTTACAGAGCATGACTGAAGTAATGCTGAGAGACAGGATCAATAACGATGCTGTTCGAATTTGAACGGGGATGGTGAAGAAGTTAGAGTTTAGGCACATATTGAGAATGGGGGATTCGTGAAAAGGGTGATAGAAGCGGAGGTGATAGCATGTAAGCCCTGAGGCAGACCAATGTTGGGATGGATGGATAGCGTGAAGCGCGTTAGGAATGAGAGAAATAAGTGCGGAGGTAGCGAGAGAGCGTACACTGGACTGTCGTGAGTGGGGAATGATTGTAAAAAAAAATTGTCGCTGCCCTTTTGTGTTTTCCCGCCCTTGACTTCTCGTTGAGAAATTGATTTCTTGTGAGGGACGGGGAGGGGGGGCGGCGGCGGCGGTCACAATGACGCAGCGGGTGGAAACCAGTCACACTATCGGGCCCTTCTGCTGACACTGGCCTCTGACCGCTCTCATGACTCGGGAGTGTGTTGCGAGATCTACCTGCCGGACCGTTTAGCGCAAAAGGGCCAAGTTGTTTGAGTGTGGGTGTATGAGAGGAGTTCAGCCGCAAATTCGGATATTATTTGCATATTCAAATTGCTATTTTTTATTCATAGGTAAATGCACTTGGAGCAATTAAAGTTGTCTCTCAAGACATGCACTTAGGCGACACATTATTCGCACATAAGCTCCCATTTCGCTACCTGTTATTTTTTCCTTGAAATGATTTTCTAATGCTAATCGATATTTGGTGCAGGACTGTGCCCTACTGTCAGTTAATGTAGCTAGCTGCCTTAATGACGTGCGGTTCTTGACAAGTTGACGTCTGTTTTCTGACTTTCTGCAATTAATGAACGTTAGGTACAACCTTACATTTATGTTCTCGCCCTACTGCCACAATGCCGAGTGTTTCTTATGTGTGCAGCGTTTCCAGCTCGAGTATGACATGTACTACAACCTACGCAAGGACCTGCTGGACAAGGCCCGCTGCGCCACCGGCCCACACCATCATGAAGTGGCGGCCCATTATGCACGGGAGGCCCGCAAGTACTCCGACAAGATGTATGAAACGAAAGTAAGACGAATCACCAGTAGGAGACTCCTCGTGTTGCTAGTGCTCTAGATACTCTTCAATAGCTTCATTATTTAATCGTGTGCCTTCTCTGAAAATCGTTATATCTAATACTGATTTGTCAGCGCAACCTCGAACATTTATTAAATATTTAGGTGATAACATGAAGACTTTTGCCCTGACTTTGACGAAGCTACGCTGGTCAGCGTGTTACTTGCTCTGGCATTACCGGAGTATCCAAACAAGTATGACATTTCCTGAATATATTCTGAACAATAATTTGAACAATTTATTAGGTTCCAACTCGTGTTTGGGCATCGATGAAGGCAAACGTGTTAGCGTCTAACAGCTTATCATGCACAGGTGCCTTCTTGCTATCAGCTGTGCTGAAGCTCAATTCTCAGCTTGAAAAGCTTTACTAACCCATTTTCTCTCAGGTTCTGATGAGCCAGAGCGCTTTGGAGCAGCAGAACAGGCACCACGACGTGAACACATTGGACTTGCATCTGCTGACGGTCCCCGCTGCGGTATCTGCCTGCGAGAATTTTCTGGACGAGCGCCGCCGCACTCTAGCGGCCGATGCGGACACTGGCAGTCGGACGCACGGGGGCCGAATGACCCTTACCATCATCACGGGGTGGGGACGGCACTCTTATCAGCAGAAGAGCATCATCAAACCAGCCGTCAAGAAGTTCCTGCAGAGGAAGAACTACAGAGTTTCTGAAGTGGCCGGTAACCCTGGTGTTCTGAAAGTGAACCTCACACTCTGACCCGAGGAAGACTCTGCCAGTAATCACATTAGTTAGCGGTGTTTAAAGTTTAACAACACACAGAAGGTTTACCGTCGAGTAGCGCCTTTGCTGTGTTTAGTTACTGGAACAGCTTCTCATTTTGAAAGTTACATGATTTTATGATGCTAAAATAAATATTTATTCATACGTTTTACCTGCAGAGCATATCCGCGGCGTTTCAAAATGTAAATGAGCGCTGCTTGGTTTGTTAGCAATTACCCTCTGGTTTTACTCAAAGTTGGTATAATTGAAGTGTGTTAGGTAATTTTTTAATATCAGACCGTCCAACAACGGCCCTGTTTTTGAAAAGTTGAAGTATTTTTATGTATGCAGTATATATTTGTACCATTGCTCAATTTTATACACAACTGCTATGAGAGTTGCTTTCTTAATGTTTTGAATCAAAATGTAATACTTAATCTTGAAGACGCTGCAAGCACTGTTTTGCTTGCGTTGATTATCTTACTGTACAAATCAATTACTAGTTTACAATTCTACCTAAAAATTTCTTTCAATTTTAGTGTGACCAACCAACGTTGTTACTGTCTTTTATGTTTATACGCTGTAGAGTTTTAGAAGAAATGTATTTTTTTTCATAGTAGTGTTGTAATCTTTCATTGTTTGACCTTACTTTGCTTTTATGTGTATCTATGCTTTTAATTTCAATAAGTTTTCCTTTGTAGCTACCTGGTGATTGAAAACATTAGTGTAGTGGCCCAACCTTTTTCCTTTTACAGCAAACAAATGTAGTGCTGAAAGTGTGCGGTGCACCTATAATTACATTTATAGAATTAAATAGAAATATCGTTCAACAATCAAAGTGCAAGCGGCATAGCATGCAATACCACAGCCATGAGCAGCATGCCTACTGGTCAGTGGTATACTGGTCATGACCCGCGGCGCACTCGTTGAGTATTCCTGCATTGGCTCTTGATCGTGAGGAGAGATATGCAAACGTTTTTGGCTCAAAGTGACAGTCGTGAATCTTTTGGAATCTGTGGCTGTGCGAGTCGAGTGAGGAGGCACATTGCTGCCACGCAGTATTGTTTGGATCACAGGGTCCAGTATCATAGATGTTACTGCAGGTCATAGGGCACGGTGCAAACTTTGACATTCAGTGAGCTGAAGCCGTAACAGTGCACTAGTAAACTCGATCACTGCAATTCAATCTTGTTCTGAGTCGCAGTGACAGGTTTATCTGAATTTCATCATCAAATTGGCTATAGTTTGATTGGTCCTTAACTAGTCTCTGATCGTAATCGACAGAGAGGTACTTCACTGTTATATTTGTGGCGTCCGCTTGTTTCCGATGGCCATTTGGAAGTAGTGTCAACTAGAAAATCCCTTCTCATTGCTATAAGACCCCGATTCGATTCCCAATGAACGTGATCAAGTTTTTCCTTACGACTTCTTGTCATTTTCTCGTAGCCCTCTACTCGAGTTGATTGGGTATTGCAATCGGTCAGGCTTAGTAATGCCGCGTTTTAGAGACTCCTTGTGTTTTCAGCTCACTAACGAAAGTACAAATTTGTAAGTTCACTATAGTACTGTTTGTGATCTTATTAACGCTGAAGAGTTGTTTCCCATGTTTTAAATGATAATTAACCGGAATGCAGCCGCTGTTAGAGATTTGTGGAAATTATATTTCTGTAGCTACATGTTACACAATTTTTACCGTTAGTACAAAAACTGAACTGCATATGAATAGTTCTCCCATATTGTTGGTTCACTACAATGTCCTATTGTTGGTCCAGTAGAGTAGTAGGATTTTGAGTGAAATCTCAAACTTTCTAAGATACTTTTGACGAATATTTCGCAAATCTTGAATATTTCAACTTGTTACTCGGTTTAATAATTTGATGGGCGACTTGACCGTTATACAATATTGTTACATTACATGCAACTGCCGTATAACATAGTATACAAAATGATTTGCTACCCTCACAGTATCTAGTGTACGCCGAGCAGCCATCGCAAGTCGACATTAATCGGGTTCAGGTTCAAACTTCATTGAGGCATGACCTGGTTTCTTCGACGTTACTCAATTCAACCATAAATAGCAGCTCCGGTGGAAAAAGAAAAGAAGTAGTAGTAGTTGCTTCCGTTTTCCACCAGAGTCCCAACGCGAAGTTAATGCAGACTCCCCCGTAGGGCAATTGAAGAGTGGCAAAGTAGGTGCAGCGTAGATTCCGAGTAGGTCTAACGTAGATTTCAAGTAGGTCTAACGTAGATTCCGAGTATGTTTAACGTAGGTTCCGAATAGGTTTAACGTAGGTACAGAGTAGATTTACCGTAGATACCGATTTGATTTAACATAGAAACAGAGTAGGTTTATCATGGATTCGGAGTAGGTTGTAGTGTTTTTTTTTCTCGCTCCACCGGGGACCCATAAAGTGTTAATCTATAAATTGAATAATCATCCATACACCCCAAAAAAACAGAAGAAACTACTACTACATAAATATAGCAGGGTTGATTGAGCTAGAGGGGTTTGAGTTAAAATGTAATCAAACACGGCTCGATTGATGCAACGTTAGTTAACCAATGTATACTGACACTAGTTCATTGTATCCATCAGTACTGGTATTTGGCTGTACTTTCTGAGTAAAAAATTGCGTTCAGAAATCGTAAGGAGCATTGCCCTATTAGGGTACCGCTACCAAAATCATGAAGGATACTAGTTCGTTGTTGAGACACCATGAACGTATTTTGTAACAACTGTATTTTACCTAATTATTTACCTTCTTCAATACGTTCATTGAAACCTTTCTTTTGTTTCGTAATGTTGTGTAGTATGGTATTTTTTATCGGTACCTAACTATCATTTACGTCCATTTTTAACTTAATTCGTTATCTGTTCCTATACTGCTAACTCGCTCGAATGATGCAAGCTTTTTTGTACGGGTCTGCAAATAAGCATCCGTATGCGCGCTTATTTGCTACCTTGCTAGTAACTAGTTTCTCCAATCATGTCTGTGCTCTGTACCTCTACTCTTAAATTCCGTTCATCTGGGTCCCTTCGATCGAATCTATACTTCTTTCAGTAGAGCTGTAGCCGATAGATCTCGATCTCAGATGTGAGTGGGCGACTTGTCGGTGTATTCTCGCTGTGGTTTCAACAATTTTTTGTCTGCATCTTTATTCTAAGCAGCAGGGGTGTACCAGTAGTAGTAGTAGTAGTTGCTTCCATTTTCCACCAGAGTCCCAACGCGAAGATAATGCAGACTCCTCCGTAAGGTGATAGGGGTGTACCAGTTACTATGTCGGACCCTGCTGCCGTCACTGACCGCGCTCATGACCTCGACTGTGTGTACGGCGGTTTCCGGCTGGACCCTTTGCGCCAAAGAAAGCTAAATTGGTGGAGTGCGAGTGTATGACAAGAGTGTAAGGTGTGCCATGCCGTCGTTCACACCCCTCTCCCCTACCTGGGGGAGTCGGCCTAGCGTCTATCTCAACAATACTTGTCAAAATGACCTGTGTTAGCAAGTGCCTTTTCTGCAATTAATAATTGTTGACAAATTTCTTGAACAGCGTCATTTAGACATTATATTTGTACTTAATAATATATCCTAATGTGGATTGTGTTGAATATACAAAACTCCTCGTGTAACTTTCGTCTGAAGCCTTGTTTGATTTGATTCTCATTTTGACTAGAGCCTCAACGCGAGTCATAGTAGGCTCCCCCGTAGAGCTCGATGATCATGGATTCCAGTAGGCTCGTACGCCTCAGCGTGCAAGAAGAAAAAAACGTTGTTGAAGCAAGAAAAATATGAACATTTTAGCAATGTCAGACGCACGCTGGTGCGCATTAGAAAAACTCATAGACGGAACTGCCCCCTAAAGCTACTGGTTCACAGTTCGCATGGGGTCACGATCCAACCGGGGGGGTGAACACCCTATTTTATTTTCGGACCCTTTTACTCTCCACTCTTCTCTATCTCTCCTTCTCTACTCCTTCCTGGTTATGCTTTCACCTTGGTTACTCCGTTTACCTCGTTTGTTTTGTTGAAGCTGCATTAACTTACCTCTATTCTTCGCTTGACAACTTTCTGCCATATTTTTTTTTTGCGTTATATATTTTATTTTGTTCATTATATATATATACTTTTTTTCTCCTTTTTCAGTTACATTTTCTAGCTTTTTTTTTTTTTTTTTTTTTTTTTTTTTTTTTTTT